>CAMZMU010000057.1:26532758-26694164 GCA_947311845.1 Poa pratensis | reverse complement strand
GAACTGAAAGGATCGAGTAGGTTGACTAGAGGGAGGGGGTGAATAGGCAACTACCAATTTTTTTTTCTTTTAACAAGTTAAGGAATTGCTCAAATATAAGTTCTCTAGATATGCAACTAGATGAACAATCCTATATGATGAGCAATAAACAAGCTAGCAAGATATTCTACACAAGAAAGCTAGCAATACAGTAAAGGAAGGTTAAGAGATAACCACACGGTGACGCGGAGATGTTCTACCGAAGTTCACTTCCCAATGGAAGCTACGTCTCCGTTGGAGCGGTGCGGAGTCACAAAGTGAACTCCGAATAGCCTTGATATGGCACACCGTATCTCCCTCGTGTTATCCTCCGATGAGGAGATCCACGAGCTATATGATGCCCTCGAGGTCGGCAACAAACCTTTACAAGGATGAGGCACACTCCACAACCGAATTGGAGGCTCTCACCAAATTCCCGCGGCTCCCAAAGCCACAAGAATCACAAGGCCGGGTCGCGTCTCCACAACTTAATTGGAGGCTCCCGGCTAATCCTTGTGGCTACCAAAGCCACAAGAATCACAAGTATCTTCTAGGTATCCAATGTATCAAGTTACACAAGATCTACAAGTGACTAGGTCGATGTAGACAAATCGGCTCGGTGGAGATGCGGATCTAGGGCTCCTCCTTCACTCCTCAAAGTATCAACGTGTTTGAGTGGTTGGAGTGGGAGCTCTAGTAGATTGAAGCTTGCAACAATGGTGGAGAGAGAGTGAGGAATCAAGCTTAGTCACCGGAGGTAGGTGGAGGGGTATAAATACCCCTCCCAGAAATCTGGCCGTTGGAGCTGTAAACAGCCCGCAGCGGTAGTACCGGGCCTCGCCCGGTAGTACCGGCTGACAGGGAATGACGGCCTGGCGCCAGACTGGTCAACGCCTCTCCACGCGCGCATCGGTAGTACCGGACCGCCTGGTCCGGTAGTGCTCCCCACCCGGTAGTACCGCGCTACTACCGGGGCTACTACCGGATTAAATCGAGCGAGTCCAGAGAGCTTTTGGAGATCCGGTACTGGGCCCGGTACTGGGCCCGGTAGTTCCGCATGGCAGAACACCCGGTAGTACCGGGGTGAACCCGGTAGTACCGGGACAATGAAGACTGCTTTTCTTCCTTTTCTTGAGACAAAACCTGTGCAATATTAATTGATACAATCCTGCACACTTTTAGCACACACATTAGACATCTAAGTGTGTTGTCAACAAACATCAAAACACTGTGGGGAAGGATATGTCCTTTCAATCTCCCCCTTTTTGGTGTTTGATGACAACATACTTAGGAGAAACAAATGATTTGCAAAAGATAGACGGGGCTCTCCAAATTGTGTGTTTATTAGGAATTTGCTTTTGAATGCAAAAACACACCATATAAAATGGGCGGAGCTCCCCCTATATTTTACAACCAAGCAAGTTCATATGGATAACAATTAAAACAACTTGCACAATATAAGCAACAATAAGCAAGTAACATACTAGATAGGTCTTATTACAATACCATAAGTTCAAGGCATGTCTTACATCATGCATAGAAGTTCAAAGCAAATATCCAAATAAAGATAAAAGATGAAACACAAGCATAAAGATCAAACGAAGTGCAAGCTTGTGTTTCCACCCATGCAAATCCCACGGCTCATCCTAAATAGAACACATTCTCCCCCTTTGTCATCGAAATGCCAAAAAGGGAGAAGCGCGATGCTAATACGTCCCTAGGAGCATCAAGCTCCACCCGCGCCGTGGTGGGTCGAAGAGGAGGCCTGAAAGCGATCACCATGTGGAGGAGCATCTTCATCACTCCAGAAACCATGCTTGGACACCCATTCCTCCTTTGGAGTGATACATCTTCAGAACCATCGGAGACGTAATCTGCATATGCCTCATCATTGCTTTGTGTCGCTGAGCTGCCTTCTTGTGATACACATGAGCTTCATACAGACGGTCTTCCAAATCCAGTTTGAGGCAAAAGGCCCTCTTGGCCTTAATCTGCAGCTTCTTGAACCATGAAGGTTCCTCAAGAGGTGCACTCCCACTAGCTCTCTCAGCTTCAGCAGCAGCCTCGGGATCAATGGGCTGGTTTTGGGAGGAGCATGAGGCTTGATACGCAGTTCCTTCACTAATGAGCCACAACGGCTGCCATCCTTCATGATATCTTCTCCATTCTTCTTGAGAGCCCACTTGCGGCGAATGAGCTTCATAATGTATGGGCCATAGATGGGGGCCCTTCTATCAATGATTGTGGACCACAAGTCATTCCACATCCAATCCATCACATCAAGCTTCTTGCCTTTGCCTTGATTTTCATATGAGAGCTTGAGAAGGTCAAACATGAAGCCATGAACCTCATCCCAATTTCCCACACGAGGAGCAATGGTTTCCCTATAGACACGGTGGAGAATCTCAAATGGACGCACAAGATGAGCAGTTTTACCTGGTGCCTCTTTCCATAGTGATTGGTCCAAGAACATCCTTGGAGCTTGATCGATCATTGTCATGGCATCTCCATCCACTAGCAACACTTCACCCTTGTCTTCATAGCCTAGAAGCTCTCCAAACTCCGCCAAGGTGGCAGAAAGCAAGGTGTCCTTAGTCATCCAATATAGGGTCCGGGCTTCATCATGGTCAAGGTAGACGGTGGCAAAGAACTGAATGATGTAGTACTCAATGTAGGGATGGTTCTCCTTCATGATGTCAATCAGCCCAAACTCTTCACACATAGCAAGTGTCTCATCAAAATAGCCCTTGTGCTTCGAGTTTCTCATGTAAGGAATATCAAGAGTGTGTTGGACAACCACGGAGTAATCCTTGTGGAGATAGATTTCCTTGTAGATGGCTTCTTGATCATTTGTGTAAAAGTGCGGATTCCGCACAAGGGTGACCTCTCCTCAGCATAGGGATTCTCTTCTCTGAGCTTCTGATAGTCCTCATTCTTCCATAAGTGAAGTGCTTTGCGGGCTCTCGTGGGGGAGCAGTGGTGGTACGAGCAGCAGCTGATGTTCTTCCCTTGCTTGAGTTCTGGCTGTGGTGCGAGCAGGCAAACTTCCTCTTCTTCTTCTTCAATCTCATCCTCCACAAGACGTGGCTTCTTGGTACCACGGCGGCTACCTGTGAAACAGCATATAGGTAGGGCAGGGAATAGATGAGTGCACAAGTTCACGGATAAGGAATCAAAAACTAGCCAGTAGATGTAAAGAATGGTTGAATCGAGCAAATTTGAAAACCCGGTAGTACCGGGTGAACCCGGTAGTACCGGCTGAGCCGATTCAAGACTGAAATGGCACAAACTCGAGAGATTCAACCATACATTACACATATATGCTAGCTAACAAGGCCTAGGTGATCATCCATCCAACTTTAACCGTTGCCAACGGAGCTACCAACATTTCCTCTCCATACATCTAGGTTTCAAGATCTAGAAACAAAGAATGCAAAGAACGGGGAAATACCGGAGGCCATGGAGGAGATCGACGAGGGGATCGCTCCCACGGAGCAGATCTGGCCGGAGATGGCGGATCCGGCGGCCTAGGGCGGCGGCCGGAGGTGAGGAGCAGAGGAGGCGACGGGTGGCTTCGTGCGGGTGGGGAAAATGGGGAATAACCCCCACCCTGCCCGCACGGTGAAATATCTAGATACCCGTGATTCCCGGTAGTACCGGGGCGGAGCATCCGGTACTACCGGGGCCTGAATCTTTGCGAGCAGCAGAACTGCTTAGATTCAGAGCCCGGTACTACCGGATCCCACCGGCGGTACTACCGGGGCCTCCTAAGAAACCCCAGATTTCTCTTTTTGTGTAAGGAATTTGAACTTGTGCAAGATGGAAGTTGTTTTGAGATAGATGAAAGGCATAGGATTAGATCAACACACTGGAGATGGTACTTCATACTCAATTTGCAAGAATCAAACACACAAAAAACACCAAATTGAGCATGTTTTCCATAGGAGCACTAGAAAACCAATAAAATCCAAATGAAACCAACTCTTCACAAGGAAGAGGGTGGTGGCCGAGGCCACCATGTATGAGTATGTGGTGTGATACCGCGAAGATATATCTTGAGTCCACGGCCACTACTCGTCATTTAAGCTCACAATTCATAGAACGAATATAGAGATGCAAATGAATTCTTACTATCGGCATAATGGGGGGAGGGATGGTCCAATGGATTAGGACCGCACTCCCCCTATGTCCATGCCTACATCTAAACCAAATAAGTATCGTCTAATATGGGTAGGTATGCAAGAAATCCACTAAATCCAATTGGATATGTCCACCACATTTAGTTCTCCTCTCAACTCCTTGAATCTTGCTTCACCAAGAGGCTTCGTGAACATATCGGCGAGTTGATGCTTGGTGTTGACATACTTGATTGCAATATCACCCTTCTCAACATGGTCTCGAATAAAATGATACCGAATCTCAATGTGCTTGGTCTTGCCATGAAGAACCGGGTTGTGTGCAATTTTAATAGCACTTTCATTGTCACATAAAAGAGGCACTTTGTCACAAATGACACCATAATCCTTTAAAGTTTGCCTCATCCATAATAATTGTGCACAACAACTACCGGCGGCGATGTATTCGGCTTCGGTGGATGACGAGGCCACACAATTTTGCTTCTTGGAAGACCAACTCACAAGGGACCTACCAAGGAATTGGCATGTACCCGAAGTTGATTTTCTATCCATTTTGCAACCCGCCCAATCCGCATCCGAATAACCAACAAGATCAAAGCTTGTACCATGGGGATACCAAAGACCATAGTTGGGAGTATCCAACAAATATCTTAGAATCCTTTTGACCGCGGTTTCATGACTTTCCCTAGGACTTGATTGGAATCTTGCACACATACCCACACTAAACATAATATCCGGTCTAGATGCACAAAGGTAAAGCAAAGATCCAATCATAGAACGATAAAGCTTTTGATCAACTTCCTTACCATCCGGATCTAAGTGAAGATCCGCCTTGGAGTCCATGGGAAACTTATATGGCTTGGCATTGTTCATATCAAATTTCTTGAGCATGTCCTTAATATACTTGGCTTGACATAAGAATGTTCCTTCTCGAAATTGGTGGATTTCAAAGCCAAGAAAATAATTCAATTTTCCCATCATGGACATCTCAAATTCCTTGGTCATTAGCTTGCCAAATTGATCACTAAATTCACGGTTAGTGGAACCAAAGATAATATCATCAACATATATTTGGCATACGAAAAAATCTCCATTTACCCTTTTTGTAAAAAGAGTGGGATCTATTACCCCAATTTCAAAGCCACGGTCTACTAAGAACTCCTTGAGATGATCATACCAAGCACGTGGAGCTTGCTTGAGCCCATAAAGGCCTTATGTAGTAAGTAGACGTGGTTAGGAAATTTAGGGTCTTCGAAACCCGGTGGTTGTTTAACATACACCAATTCATTTAGTGGACCATTTAAGAAAGCACTTTTAACATCCATTTGATATAAGACAATATTATGAGTAGATGCATAAGCAATTAGTAAGCGAATGGATTCAAGTCTAGCAACGGGGGCATAGGTTTCACCGTAGTCGACTCCTTCGATTTGGGTGTAGCCTTGTGCAACCAATCTTGCTTTGTTGCGAATGACTTGACCATGTGAGTCTTGCTTGTTCTTAAATATCCACTTGGTTCCAATGACATTATGGGAGGAGTCATTGGGTCTTTCCACTAATGACCATACTTTGTTGCGCTCGAAGTTGTTCAACTCTTCATGCATAGCCGCAACCCAATCCATGTCTTCAAGAGCATCATATACCTTGAGAGGTTCTAAGCTAGACAAACAAGAGACATGACCACAAAAGTTAGATAATTGATTGCGTGTGGACACACCTCTACGGATACTCCCAAGGATATTTTCTTTGAAGTGTTGTTGGTAATCCAATTTTGATGCACGCCGGATGACCCGGCGTTCCGAGGCTTGACCAATTGTTTCACCAACACAAATATCTTCATCATTGCCTTTATCTTGCTCATGGTCAACCCGAAGTGGAGTTCTTGGAGTTGTGGGTTCATTATGTTCTTGTTCACCACTAGAGTTGGGTGGGTCTTGACCATCTTCTTGATCAATATTTGAGGTGGATGGCTCAACTTGAGTAGAACTTGTTCCTTCTTCTTGAGTATCATCAATGGGTCCTTCAATAGGAATTAGTTCTCCAATCCCCATAGTTCTTATGGCTTGAGATGGGATCATCACCTACATCATCATGATCAATATGCTCCGCTTGGGAGCCATTATCCTCGACAAACTCCACGTCATAGATTCTTCAACACACCCGGTGGATATGTTGTAGACCCTATAAGCATGAGACTTTGCGGCATATCCAACAAATATACCATCAAAAGATCTAGATTCAAATTTAGCAATTTTGCAACCTTTAATGTAAACATGGCATTTGCATCCAAAGACTCGAAAGTAAGATACATTTGGCTTTTTACCGGTGAGGAGTTCATATGGTGTCATGTCCTTGAGAGGACGGAAGAAGAGCCGGTTTGAGTAATGACAAGCGGTGTTGATGGCTTCGGCCCAAAAGTTGTATGGGGAATTAAACTCGGCCATCATAGTTCTTGCCATATCAATAAGAGTGCGGTTCTTCCTTTCGGCAACACCATTTTGTTGGGGAGTATATGCAGCGGAATATTGGTGTTGAATGCCCTCCCCACTTAGGAAATCATCCATAGTGTAATTCTTGAACTCCGTACCATTGTCACTTCTAATTGCCAAAATCTTGGAGTCATATTGGCGTTGAACTAGGGTTGCAAAGTCAATGAATATCTTTTGAGTTTCACTCTTCTTCTTGATGTAGAAAGTCCAACAATATCTTGAGTAATCATCCACAATCACCAAACAATATTTCTTGCCACCAAGACTATCATATGTGGGAGGCCCAAAGATCCATATGAAGGAGCTCCAAAGGCCTCTTAGTGGAGATAATGGTCTTCTTGGGGTGATTCTTTTCATGCATCTTTCCGGCTATGCAAGCACTACAAGGACGATCTTTGGAAAAATTAACATCGGTTAGTCCTACCACGTGTCCACCCTTTACAAGAGTTTGTAAATTTCTCATACCGACATGGCCAAGTCGGCGATGCCAAAGCCACCCCTTGTCGCCTTTAGCCATTAAACATGTAGCGATTTGAGTGGTCTCTTTTGAGAAATCAACCACATACAAACCGTTTTCACGAAATCCAACAAAGGCGACATTGAGTGTTTGAGTGAAAAGGATGGTCACGTGGTATTTATTAAAAATAACGGTGTAACCGGCATTGCATAATTGACCAACGGAAAGTAAATTGTATGAAAGAGATTCGACAAGGAGGACCTTCTCAATGGATAACTCCGGAGTGATCACCACTTTACCAACTCCCACTACCTTGAGTCTTGCATTGTTGCCAACGGTGACATGAGAGAATGAGAGTAGTTGTTTCAATAAGTCCTTTACTAGTTCTTTGCTTCCGGTCATATGGGATGAGCATCCACTATCAATGAGCCATGAAGATCCACCGGAAGAGAAACCCTACAATAAATCAAGTCTTTGATTTAGGTACCCATTTTGGAATGGGTCCTCTTTTGTTAGTCACAAGGGTCTTTGGAACCCAAATAGCATAGTGATAATCATCTCCATATGAAGAGCCAACATATTTAGCAAAAACACAACCATTTGTAGATTTCAAAAGAACATATGAGGGGTTGTATTTTCCCGCAAAGTTATTGTGAGTGGCATTGCCCCTAGTGACATTACCACTCCCAATAGAGTTGTCATTTGCTTTGGCTAACTCCCCCTCCTTCACAAAAACAATATCTTTGGAAGGGGGAGTCGCCTTCTTCTTCTTGTTGTTGACCTTCTTAGAGTTGGGTGTGAACCCAATTCCTTCTTTGCCAACCACTCCCTTTTGATTGCTCAAAAGATCATTGAGGTTCTTTTCCCCTTGGATACAAGTGGCTAGGCCCTTCTCAAGTTGGGCCTTCAACCTAGTGTTTTCCTCAATAAGAGATGCCTTGACACATAAAGGGTTAGTGGTACAAGAATTTGCATCTTTATCATTGTGAGAAGTGGTGAAGCTAGCATAGATAAATTGAGCTTGTAGTTTGGCATATGACTCCTTGAGTGTAGTGAGCTCACTTGAGGTCACCTTGTGGGTTTCCCTAAGTTGCTCAAAACCCTCAAAGAGTTTGTTATGACTCTCTACAAGTTCCTCATTTTTACTTTTTAGATCAATAGCAATTTGAATAGAGGTTTCACGAGTTTCTTTTGCCTTGGAAAGATCCATGGCATGTGTCTCCTCAAGTTGCTCACGGAGCAATTGTTCCTCAACAAGTTGATCTTCTAGCTCACCAATCTTGTCGGCATGATCACATGCATGCCCTTCGAGCTCACAAATCCTAACATCCTTCACATCAAGAAGATGCTTGGCTTCTCCATATTGATACATGAGGGCCTCAACCATTTTCTTGGTTGGACCTTGGAGCTTGCTAATGAAGATAGAAATTTTATCCTCTTCTTCAATTTTCCCTACATCCTCAACACAATCCAATAGTGATGGGTTAGAGGAGATAGTAATTTTTGGTGGGGAATTCACCTTTGTTTCCTTGGCCATGAGGCACATGGGCTTGGAGATCTTGTCGTCGTTTGGAGATGAGAAGAGGTTGGCCAATGATGGAGGAAGGGTGCCCATTGCAAGAGCCGCCATTCCTACTTCTTCACTTGGTTCTTTATCCTCCTCACCTCCGGACTCGTATTCCTCTTCATGGGATGCCACAAGAGCCTTTTGAGGTGATCTCTTCATGTAGGTAGGCTTGGGGTGGTACTTGTTCTTCTTTAGAATGAGTTGACCACCATTATCCTCTCTTCTTTCATAGGGGCAATCCTTCACAAGATGAGTGTCCTTTCCACAATTGAAGCACATTCTTTTTATTGGTGAAGGGTTGACGCTCTTGTTCTTCTTGTTCCAAAACCGGGTGGCGGCAAGTGCAAGAACTTCATTGAGCTCACCCTCCAAGTCTTCTTCACCTTCATAGACCGGGCTTTCTTCATATCTTGGATGGTCTACCACACGAGCCTTCAAAGCAAGAGTCTTTGGGCCACGGACTTGGTTGAAAGACTTGGATGTGGACTTCAATGTATCATATGTGACAAATTGAGCCAACATGTCATTGGGAGTCATTGTTGTGTAATCCGCTCTTGCATGGAGGTTCATCACCATAGTTTCACTATATGGCATAATTGCTTGAAGGAACTTGGCCTTGACCCATTCATCATCCATATCCTTCTTTCCATTTTCCCTACATGTCACCACAAGCTTGTAGAGTCTTCGGTAAAGTTCGGTCGGAGTCTCTTCGTCTAGCATGATGAAGTTGTCAACTTGATGTTGAAGGACGGCCGCATTGGAGCGTTGAATGCCCTCATTTCCTTCATACACGGTTTCAAGATAGAGCCAAGCCTCATTGCAAGTTTTGAGATTCCGCACATGATCTTCATCATTTGCGGTCATAGCACTCTCAAGAATGTACTTGGCATTTGCATCAAGTTGCTCATCAATCTCTTCTTGCTTGGTCAAGTTGTTGGGATCAACTGGGTTGAAACCATGTAGAACCACCCTCCAAAGATGCACCGATGAGCTGCGAAAATAAGACTCCATAGATTTCTTCCAAGTGAAATAACGAGTATTATCAAGCTTAGGAGGGGGTCTACCAAGGTTGGTTATATGAGGTTGAGTGAGTGAAACTTGAGTGAGATAAGAGCTAGGTGGAGCAAAGTTAAGAGAAGGCTTCTCATTAGGTTTATCATTTTTATCCTTGTCACTAGCACCCTTAATAGGGCTAGCGGATGATGAGGAGCCATTTTGATTAGATACCCGAGTATACACCTCATCCACCATTTTGCCTTTCATGAACCCAAAAAGTTCAATCATGGACTTCATGGTGATTGGGGCATCACCCTCGGGAGGGATTATTCCCGCTTCGATTAGTTCTCTATCAAGTTGTTCTCTATCAAATTTTTCTTGTTCCTTAGCAAGTCTTAACTCCTCATCTTTAGCACGTTGTACCTCCTCCGCACTAGCCATCCTCCTCTTTAGGCGATTAAGCCCTTAATAAAGAGACCTTGCTCTGATACCAATTGAAAGGATCGAGTAGGTTGACTAGAGGGGGGGGGTGAATAGGCAACTACCAATTTTAATTTTCTTTTAACAAGTTAAGGAATTGCTCAAATATAAGTTCTCTAGATATGCAACTAGATGAACAATCCTATATGATGAGCAATAAACAAGCTAGCAAGATATTCTACACAAGATAAGCTAGCAATACGAGTAAAGGAAGGTTAAGAGATAACCACACGGTGACGCGGAGATGTTCTACCGAAGTTCACTTCCCAATGGAAGCTACGTCTCCGTTGGAGCGGTGCGGAGTCACAAAGTGAACTCCGAATAGCCTTGATATGGCACACCGTATCTCCCTCGTGTTATCCTCCGATGAGGAGATCCACGAGCCACTATATGATGCCCTCGAGGTCGGCAACAAACCTTTACAAGGATGAGGCACACTCCACAACCGAATTGGAGGCTCTCACCAAATTCCCGCGGCTCCCAAAGCCACAAGAATCACAAGGCCGGGTCGCGTCTCCACAACTTAATTGGAGGCTCCCGGCTAATCCTTGTGGCTACCAAAGCCACAAGAATCACAAGTATCTTCTAGGTATCCAATGTATCAAGTTACACAAGATCTACAAGTGACTAGGTCGATGTAGACAAATCGGCTCGGTGGAGATGCGGATCTAGGGCTCCTCCTTCACTCCTCAAAGTATCAACGTGTTTGAGTGGTTGGAGTGGGAGCTCTAGTAGATTGAAGCTTGCAACAATGGTGGAGAGAGAGTGAGGAATCAAGCTTAGTCCACCGGAGGTAGGTGGAGGGGTATAAATACCCCTCCCAGAAATCTGGCCGTTGGAGCTGTAAACAGCCCGCAGCGGTAGTACCGGGCCTCGCCCGGTAGTACCGGCTGACAGGGAATGACGGCCTGGCGCCAGACTGGTCAACGCCTCTCCACGCGCGCATCGGTAGTACCGGACCGCCTGGTCCGGTAGTGCTCCCCACCCGGTAGTACCGCGCTTACTACCGGGGCTACTACCGGATTAAATCGAGCGAGTCCAGAGAGCTTTTGGAGATCCGGTACTGGGCCCGGTACTGGGCCCGGTAGTTCCGCATGGCAGAACACCCGGTAGTACCGGGGTGAACCCGGTAGTACCGGCTGACCAATGAAGACTGCTTTTCTTCCTTTTCTTGAGACAAAACCTGTGCAATATTAATTGATACAATCCTGCACACTTTTAGCACACACATTAGACATCTAAGTGTGTTGTCAACAAACATCAAAACACTGTGGGGAAGGATATGTCCTTTCAAACGGCAAGACGGCGTGCCGCCGCCGCCGTGACCGCAACTCCTCCATCTGCAGCCGGCAGTAACGAGGACTCTTCCCCCGTCCCGCGGAGACCACTGGATCCGCACTTGACGGCGGCGGCGACAACGAGCTCCTTCCGCCGCTCCTCTTGTCCGGCTATCCTGGACTGCTCTCTTGTGAGTGCTATTCTACTTCACCTCATCATCTTCCCATGTATAGCTAGATGCAATTATGCAAAACTGAATTGCCTAGGTTAGGGTTCATGATGCCTCGAGCCAGAGATCTGGTTCTTGTACTGGCTAGTGTTCTAGGATTGGATGGGTGATTGCAGTTTTATTGTCTAGTTGCTGGTACTGCCAGTTTTGAACTGAAGTAAGAAGTGCAAACTGGAAAACACCATTTGCTATGAGGATAAGCATGATTGATGCTAGAGATATCAATGAAGTATGCAAATAAGCAGGTTGACATTCATGGCGGTCTTTGATTTCTGGTGTTGTGCCATTTTTGAAATGAAAAAGTATACACTGGAAAACACCATTCGATATGAGGATAAGGGCCCAGGGATACATGGCAGTGAAACGTTTCAACCTAGATGATCTTTGTGATGGTACAGAGCTGTGCCACCATAAGGCAACTACCAGGAGCCTTAATGTGCAGTGTCCACTTAATTTCTGTAATAAAACATGTGTGTTGTGGCATGGTGTCATGTAGGTAATAAATTATAATTTAGATCATGATTTGTGTCCGATTGCACAAATCGCAGTGTTTTTTTAGCAGTTCACAGCATGTAGTACAATACCCTGCAAGTTTAGATTTTGAAGAGCTAAAGCTATGGGGCAATTGCTATACTTAGGTCCAAAGAAAACTCAAGTAGTAGAACATATATTGTCGTGACTAGGTTTCTCAAATATTGCAGTAGGATGAACTTGCTATGTTGTTATTCTGATTATGCAAATCTTTTTGTATTCTGATTATTTCTTGTTTGTATCCTTGTAGCTACCCGAACCTCCGGTTTTAGTTGGGGTGGACGAGCCGCCGCCCTCTTGGGACCCCGTGAGCACACCTCCAGTTTTAGTTTGCTAAAGTCCAGTCTGCTAGCTTCTGTTTTCGAGCTAGATAATAATGTGTTCATGTTGTATCTAGGTTCTATAGCCATGCGTGTGTCTCTATGATGATAGCCAGGTTCATGATCTAGTTGCTTTTTGTACTGTTTCTGCATTGCTATGATCCATCTTGTACAGACTTAAGTTTTGCAGTACAGGTGACTGATGGTACTCTTGTGCTGCATGCATTTGGCTGCAGTGAGCAACGTATAGTGTGTTTGGCTATTATACCGAGCTATACAATCACTTTTGTATAGTGGTGCATCATCTTAGACAAATGTCAATTTGATTGCTATATCTCCACATCTGTAACGTTGGTCTGTAATGCCGCATCAGATCGTGTTTCTCTGATTTGTGCCTGTGATATGCTTGAGATTGTTGTGATAAACCTGGGAATTATATATGACTATTCAAACCTGCGTGAGAACATATCAGTTTTGTGTGTTTAAACCTGCATGTATTGTTTCTGATGCTGTGCTGAACTGTGTGCTCATGTGATGTTTAAAAAGATCAGCTTTTGTGTGTTCAAATCATGGAAAATAAAGCAGTTTTTATGTGCTATGGTTCTGTGAAAAAATATCAAAATTTTAATTGCTGCTGAAACACTTGTCTGCAAAACACTTGTACCAAACAACTAGATTTGGTGGAGGGTTTTTGGTGGAGAAGGGGATTGGGAAGGATTGAAGTGTTTTGGGTGTGAGGAGCGTTTTCACCAAAAACACTAGGTAATATACACCCAAAAACACTCCAATACTCTCGGCCGAACAAGGCCTGAAGGAAGCAGACCACGAACTCGTCGTCGGCTCCGGACTCCGTCAATGAGAGCGTGGATCCATCCAGCCTCTCTTCGGCGTGCCGACGTGCAGGCTCCGGCGATTCGCGTGAACGCCTCCAATGTCGCGGTTCATGCCGATTAATTAAGGGTCCATGACTAACACAAATAGGTAGATCGAGGAAGCCGAGCTCCTTCATGTTTCTGTGCTCCGCCTTGTGGTCGCCGGCCGGCGTCGTCCCGCAGTTGGTCGGCTCCTTCTTGACGTAGCATACCAGCAGGCAGCAGCAGCTCGGGTTCGATTTCCCAGGAAAGTACCTTCGTTGCCGACGTCCGATTTGGTGGTGTCCACGCGTGAGGTTCTTTCGGGCCTATGCTTACGTACACGTATTTGGTGGCTTTATATTAGCTGAGGGATTATGGGCTGTCGGTTAGTGTCCATTTGTTTTTACAGATCTATGTACGTGATCAGATCAAACACCGATGACCTATGCGTGTACTTTCCTAAGCTTAGGTACCGTATACTTCCTAAACTTAGTTTTTTTTTTACGATGGCATTAGCAGTATTATGTGATTTGGTGGGAGGGTAAAACGGGCAAAAGTGGATTTGTGTTGAGTTGTCAAACATTGGAGCGATCTGGACCGTTGGCCAAATATTGAAGGGATCAGATTCAATGTATCAACACAAGTTTGCTCTTTTAATAGTACTAGTATAATTGCACGTGCAACGCACGTCTATATGCTATTGATTTTGCGACTGTAGTAATTTATACCTATACTGACTACAAAAAAAACCGTATGTGAAATTTATGCGGACAAAGATAAGATTCTATGTTGCTAATATCATTGGTTTTTGATAATTTTATTACAGTTTATCTCCACAAAATTGTGAAACCACATTCAAACTTTGATGTATATAAATGTCCAAAAAAAAACTTTGATGTATATATTTTTCAAAAAATCATTGTCAATCATATGTGCATGTCAGCAGAAAAAAGAGTTAAGACAGAACAAACAAAGCATATTACATGATATTGTTCTAAGTAATATAAAAAAGTGCCCTTTCATGTCAGTTCCCATGTAAAACGCGTGTATTAGCATTTGCAAAATTATCCGTTTGCACAAGGGCCACATATCAACAAGATCATGTAAGTTAACTCATATCATATAAGTTAAGTGCGCCAAGCTCATGCCGCTGATTGCCGTCGAATAAATTATCCAAGAAGGCATAGCTTTCATCTTAGGCCATTTTTTTTTGAGGTGGATCATATAATACATGAACTCCGAATTAACTTACTGCCCAAGCTACACCCATGTTCGGCTTGACCAATACCAGAGATCACTGACGGAGCTCGGCTGAATATGTTGGGCGGGCCAGCCCACAGAAATGACTACATGTTTTTGTTTCCACGACCAATTTAGCTCACATGCTTCAATGTTTTGGGCTGGATTGGGCGGGCCATGGCCCAGTTTGGCTTTAATAGAGCTCCACCACTGCCAGAGATGATCTGAAGGACAATACAAGTAAGCAAATAGACTAACATACCCCAAAAACATAGCCCTACTAATTGATATCAGGCCATGTAAGCACCATAAAATTCCTTCCAACAATCCATGCAAGGTAATGTCCGAAAACTTGAAATAAGAAGAAATGGTTCAGTAATTATCCACCACATAACTGGTTTTGTTAAAGTATAGGTAATCTTCAAGATAAGCAGAGAGAATTAAACAATTTTAGGATTTTGCATGTACGATTTATGTGTTCCCTCAGCTAAAGGGGATCAAAATTAGATCAAGCCAATTTTTAAATCTAGTTTATTCTCAGCCAGCTGCCGTTTTCAGTTTACCTTCATATCTCGTAATTTCAGAAAGTTACAGCATCAATATATATATATATATATATATATATATATATATATATATATATATATATATATACCTAGGAGCATGGGCACCAGGATGGAATACGAACAGTTTTAGGTATGTAGACATATATATATATCTTGGGTATGTATACCTTAGGTATGTAGG
The DNA here is from genome assembly GCA_947311845.1 of Poa pratensis. Classification (NCBI taxonomy): domain Eukaryota; kingdom Viridiplantae; phylum Streptophyta; class Magnoliopsida; order Poales; family Poaceae; genus Poa; species Poa pratensis. Next base: position 26,678,823 of record CAMZMU010000057.1, on the reverse strand, counting down.
GGGTACATATGATTTGGGTATGCACATTATGGGGTATGCATACCTAATAATGTGCACATACCTAAGTTATTTATATATACCTGATCTGTACGCGTACAATTGAACACACATACCCAAGGTATATATAACATGTAGATATCTCGAATACACATACCCTGGGTATGTGTACCTCCTATATACCCAACATGTGCATACCCGAGTTATATGTGTCATCTACATACCCAAAAATGTAATGTATTCTATTCAGGTGCCCGGGCACCAGGGAGTATCTGTTAATTTACCTATATATATATATATATATATATATATACTTACTATATATAAAAGATCGACATAACCGCGGCCTCACAGCAGCCCAGTTACTGTTTAGCCGCAATTTCTTTCAATAGTACTTTGACACGTACGTCCATGGAACTCCTCAGCAATCCTGCACGCCTTGCGTCCCTGACGTTTTTTCGTTTCTCCTCTCTTTTTTTCCTTCCGTTAATCCGCTGTGACCGGGTCGTGGCCGGTGACCAGCCCCAGTTCCCCGGTAACAGCTGCCGACGAGACGCTCGGTGCTCGCTACGGCCGGTAATCCCACGCTGACCGGGTCTTGGCCGGTGACCAACCCCAATTCCCCGGTGACTGCTGCCGAGGAGACGCTCAGGGCTCGCTAGGGCCGGTAATCCCGTCGCTGTAGGCCCATCGCGCCAAGTATCGCTAGCAGTTTATTACGTGTCCTCCCTCCACGAACTCCACCGACCACCGCTCCGATATTTTCTCTCCCCAATCCCGAGCTCCACCGCGCCGCCCTCCCGAACTTTCCCTCCCATTGTCGCCAGCCGGCATGGTGAACAACACGGCGCACTCCACTCCTTCCCGAAGTGCGCGGCCGTCCCCATGGTCAATCATCTCTCTGAGGTGAACGACATGTGCATCGGCGCCGGTGGAGCGGTCGAACTGGAGCGGGGCGACGCTCCAACCTCCTCTCTCACAGGCGCGGGAGGTCGACGACGACGGACCGAAGACGGACACCGATCGCCACCTGCACGCTCAATCATCGAGGGTGGTGGGCGGCGATGATCCGAGGGCGCCAAAGCCTCCAATCGACGACGACGGTGTGGGGATTTGAGGGGGCCTACGGCGAGGCGAGGACCCTGGGGTCGACGGCGAGGACCCTGGGGGGTGCAACGGCCTCCAGTCGACGGCGACGGCGCGGGAATTTCAGGGGGCTGGCGGCGGGAGGACGAGCTCGCCGGTAGTTCTTCACTTCTCCTCTTCCTCATCACGGTGTTGCTGCAGCGTCAGCGTGGCCGCCGTCACGGCCGGCATAGGCAGCGGCGCGGGCCGCCGTCACACGCCCCGAGGATCTTCCTTTTGGCCGCTGATGTGGCCGGCAGACCGCATGATCTCGTGCAGTAGGCAGCCGTCTCCCCTGCAAATCGCGTTGGTACGCATCACGCACCCTCCAGACCGCTGAAATTCCTCCTATGTCTCTGCTCTCTTGGCTGGCGGCAGATTGTTTGATCTGTTTCTCTATTTTCTTTTCGACCGTTCGTCATCGTGGTTGGTTCAGCTAGGTTCTGATGTATCTTGCAGGTTGTTCCTCTTTGCTGGTCATGGACTGGTCATGGACGTATGTTCATATATACATATTATAGAAAATTGACAAGATGGACTGTTTCTTCTCTATATAGGTTATGTTAGTATATTTTTCTGTTAAGGGCAATGCTTTCCTATGTAGTATGTTACATTTTCTTAGGCTCCTTTTGTGCAACATAAGTTGATCAACTGGGGTTGTTGAACTCCCTACTGTTTTTGGCCTCCCTAGAACCTGGTCAGTTAGATATACTTTATTGGGCATATATATTCTACACATTTTTTGCATTCACAATTTTATAAATTGCTCCCCAACTGAATAAGTAACCTTATGTACACAATATGCAACTCCTGAATATTTTGGTCCTTAGATTGATACAAGAATGCACTAACTAGATAGTACTATGAAATTATATATGGGCTCTCTTCTTCATAAGTGGAATGTTTCGCTTGAGCGTCTATGCAACCCTGCCTAAATTATGTCTACATATACGGAATTTGTAGTTTATCCTCACTGTACTTATTATTACCAAATATTACTTCATCTTTTCCTGGGATGCTTATACAATTTTGGTAGTGAAGAGTTAAGGGAAAAAGGCCTACATGTTGTGATCAGAGGCTAACTAGATGTGTCTATATGATTGATTTTTTTTTAATTCATTGTTTTATGCAACGCCATCTTCTGGATTGTGCTTGACAATTATGCATCATTACCATATTTAGTTTTCTCCATGTAGATTTTATAAATGATGTCACTGTCACTATGTTGATGATTACCACCTGCTACATTGCTATTTTATACGTCTTACGCTTCTGCTAAAGCTATTTTGTAATTCTTATGCAACAAGTTAGACTTCTGCCTATTTACCATGATTGATTATTTCATGTTTAACTTACCGTTCACAGTTATCTACCAATATATTTGCATATATGGAGTTGAGTGATTATTAAGCATATGTAATATTATATGCTTGGGTTCGTTGTTGTTTTGGAATTGTAATGACATGTTTTATGAAGCAATGACTATGCCTGGCCGCTTGATATGTCTATGGTTTCTTATATGGCCTTATATGATACTGTATTTTTCAATGCACTTCTTCTAGATTTTCTTCCCACTGTGAAGTCTAAAATAGGGTTCAGATTTCTAGACAATTATTGCTACTTCGTACTGTACTTGGTACTCATTACCATTTTGTTTTCTTAGTAGTGTTTACAACCTGAAAATTACATCGCCATTGTTATGTAACTTCCAACGACAAGAGGATCGGTCAGAAACTTAGGCCTACCTCTTTCTCATCTATGTATGTAGATGTCCTTATTCCCCTTTTTATTTCACTCTGCCTACAACTGCACCTCTTCATGTACTATCAGTCTGTCAGGTCCCTTTTACATATCTCGGTATCTAACTGTGTGTCTCTATTCCACAGTTCAGCGGTGTCGGCGTTTGTGTGTGGTCCGACTCAGCCACTTCAATCACTTCGTACTCTACCTCTTCGTCTTCGACACACAGGTCTACAGGGCTGCATTCTGGCTTTTCGTCTTTGACACAAAATTGTTGGTCCGCCGATGAGTTGTCGGTTTGTGTCCGGCTCGCCACAGGGAGTGGGTAGCCTATTATTTTTCTGTGATGTTTGCGGAGAGGGGCTGATATTGATGCTTGGGTAGTCTTCAAACCGAGGTAAATAATTCCCCACCCTAGGACATTCTTTACTTTACTTTTTCGAAGCAGTTAGTCTACATGTATTTTGATGGCTCCAAATAGTTTGTATATCGTTTTCCTAGATTGTTTTGTATTCAGATGTGCGTTCAGGAAGCCATGCATTCCTTCAGTTTGAACGAATCGTCGCAGCTCATGTTACTACATAGCGTCATTTCCTCACGCTCCTATTGCGCATGTATGTTTGCAGCTGTTGGACGCATCATTTTGGATGTGGCTCAAAACTTTATGTTCTTAGAGCAAATTTTTCCAATGCAGTTATTGTAGCTTTCTTTATAAACAAAAAGTTTGATCAGAACGTGCGGGGCTTCCAGAGAGGGTAAGCAATATCACGGATTGATTCACTGTGCTCGGTTTCTGATTTGCTCTTGTGCTGCATGGAATCGCCACTGGGATTTTTTTTTTTGACTAAAGCTAGAGTTCCAATTCAAATGTTTCAAGTGACCCAATACTTTTCTTTTATCAGCGGTTACACTACATTTAGAGTTCCCACTCTGTTGATATCACTGGGTCCATTAAATTCCAGCTGGTCGTCGCCTCATTCGGTGGTAATCGTTGACTCTCTGTACCGTCTCCGTGAGTTATACAGTTGTTCGATGTGATGTTCATGTGGACCTGATGCAAATACTTTTCATCATTTGTATTTACAATTGGCGATGAATACGAGGTATACCAATGAACTTCACAAGAATTCTGATATTGAGTAGACTTGAAGATTTAGACGTGAGTTTTTTATCTGTTCCTTTGTATTGTTATTTTGGTCATTATGTGCCAATTTTTCCTGTCTTCTCTATTTACTATCTCAGAATGACAAACTTGTGGAGTCGGAAGAAATGGCTGTTCGAACCTAGAAACGAACGGTTACTCAAAGTGCCAGGACCTAGAAAGGAATTGAGATCTTGAAATAGCATCTCGAAGAAGTTGGTGCATACCGTAGGTCTAACATATGAAAAACATTAGTTCATAAAGAAGATCAGTAATTTTTTTTTTTTGAGAAACAGAAGACCAATATCTTACAAATTCCCAACAAGAGATGACCAAAGGGTTTAACCATAAGTGGCGAGTACTGATTTGTACATAATGAGAGGGGCGAACTAGAAGTTAGTAACATCATTTCGTTTACACGTCGACAATCATCTGGGAAGTATGCTTTAAGAGATAACTGAATGAGAGGTTTGTTGTTGTTGAAGTATGCCATACAATAATAGTTGCTTATTCTGCTATCCAGGCTATAGGGCAAGTTTTATGCTTATAAAGGTGCAAGAATCTGAGCTTCAGGTATAGAAAGTTGGAACATCTCCTTTTTTTTTAAGCCATATTCCAGTCGCTGTTCTACTCTGCAGTCTGCTCTCTTTTATGAGGTGGTCCTGTAAAAATATAAGTATTATCATATTCTACTCGGCATTGTACAAACATTGAGATGGCCGTATGCCAGCCAATTAGATGATGTATTGATCCAAGTGGATCAAAAGCAAATACAATTTCATTTGTTTTTTATACGTATTTGGTTCTGGTGCTCAACATGTGTGTACGCAAACTTAGCTATAAAATTACATTCAGTTTCTGATAATGCAGTCTGGCCACTGCTGCTTCTATGCTCTTTCCGTTGAAGTTTTGTTTGTACTCTGATATTACGGTTACTACACTTATTTCCATTGCTTCTATGCTCATTACGTATAAGATCCTCTGAAATATTGACATATCTCATGGGCGAGGCATGCGACCTTTAGCTCAACAAGCGCGTTGTCTGTGTAATCTATCGTACAGCTCAGTGTGTGCATTTGCTGACATCTAGGAGCTACTAAGATTCGTGTCAATATGAAACCAAACCATATACCAAATGAGTTAACACCTTGGCCGCGGCGACCATATACACAAATGAGTTAACACCTTGAGCGCGGCGACAACCTTACCTATTCTGATCTATATATAGTAAGATTTATATGACGTGACAAACCATTAGTGCAGTAAGATTTATATGACGTGACAAACCATTAGTGCGTCCTTCCAATAATAACACGTTGATTTGTATAAAATTTGGCATCGTACTGTTTCAAAATGACTATTCTTATTGTAATACAAAATTTTAAATTATATTGTTTGTATTTTTAGACCGCTTTAACTATGGAAAATCCAAAAAAATAACACCTCTGTTCAACACTAAAGTTAACTTATTATGACATCTAATACTACACGGGTGCGGCGTGTCGCCGCGCCATGTTGCCTAAATACGCCATACGATCAAAATTTAAATTCGAATATTTTAAATTTTCAAATTCCCTCCAAATTCGCCCATTTTTGCGATCGCTCGAAGAATTCAAATCTGAACAGCTTCGCCAATTCCGCCACACGATCAAAATTTAAATTCGAATATTTTAGATTTTCAAATTCTTTTCAAATTCACCCATTTTTGCGACTGTTTAAAAAATTCAAATCCGAATAACTTCGCCAACTTGCAGATCAAATCGAATATTTTAAATTTTCAAATTCCCTCCAAATTCGACCATTTTTGCGATCGATCGAAGAATTCAAATCTGAATAGCTTCGCCAATTACGCCACACGATCAAAATTTAAATTAGAATATTTTAAATTTTCAAATTCTTTTCAACTTCACCCATTTTTGCGATTGTTAAAAAAAATCCAAATCCGAATAACTTCACCAAATTTCAGATCAAATCCCTCCAAAAAAAACTAAAAATCTTCCAAATCCACGGCGCGGCGAAGCCCGCGCTTAGTCCCCTAGTCACATGAAGGCAGCGACTCGGGTTTGCCTGGTCAAAATCCCCAAATCAATCCCCAACTGGGACGAAGCAAAGCAACGCTAGTCGGTAGATCAGTCGACCAGATCGTTGATGCACTTGAGCATGCGCGCATGGGCGGAGCTCAACCACGACGTCCACGAGCGGCGCTCTACCGCACCCACATCGCTCGACCATGGTGGGCGGCTCTCGACCATGTCGTCAACCACGTCCACGGTGCGGAAGCCTTCGAGCTGGGAACGGGTGGCTGGCGGGACCTTGTCTTACGAAGATCAGGAAGATAGCAATCTGGGAATGGGTGGCCAGCGGGTGCACGGGTTGGGCGGCCGGCGCGTGCAGCGCGGCGATAGCGATCTGCGGATTGGCGGCCAGCAGGGTGGCCGGCCGGCCGGCGCGTGCGGCGCACGTCAGCGGTCAGGGGGCATCTCCGCCGCGAGCTGGCCTGCTTCGAGTCTGACCGCGCCGGCGAGGAGGGCGTCGCCTCTCTTTTATTTATTAACCAACGGTTTTTTTTAGCGGTGGCAATTTCTGTAATTATCACAAAACTGAAAAGGTGTGTTGAGTTGTCAAACATTAGGAAAATCTGGACCGTTGGCCAAATATTGAAGGGTTCAGATTTAATGTATCAACACAAGTTTGCTCTTTTAATAGTAGTATAGAAGTATAGATCACGTCTGGAAATATATTTCCTTTAAAATTTGGCCGTACATACTAGACATGCATATGTACTTGCATGATTTTTTTCATAACTGTTTGAGACGTAGAAATATATTTTATGATTTTTGAAAAAACTGGGTGCACTGAAGCTTAATCAGTTATCACAAAGAGCTATAGACAAACGCACATACTCGCGTTATGGAGGGACTAGCTGTTATTTTTGTGTTGATCCAAATTCGTATATACTGATAAAAGCAAACTTGTGACGAGGAGAGCGCAGCTCCCCGGAGTCAGACTGCAGCTGACTTGGCGTTTTGCACCACCATATATACCTCTTGTAAACCGCCGGTTGGGATAAGTCGCACATTGTAAATCCCCGGCATTTGTAACCTCACCCGATATAGTGAAGTATTGCTGGCTGGCGCCTGTGGTTTTTTCTCCTCCATTGTTGGAGGGGTTTTCCACGTTAAATCTCGTGTCCCCGTTGGTTTGATATTTCCGCTACTTCATCGTTTATCTTGCTATCGTTTATAACACTAGCTTTATATAGGTGGTGTAGGGCTAGCTGACTTGGGAAGGGATTCCCTCCGCAAGCCGCCACCGCCGCCCTAGGTGGGGCCAAGGGTGGTCCCTCCCCCCACCCCCCTTGAACCCTAAAACGAACCGACCCCCTCTCTTGTGGTGTTTGTCACTGTTTTGGCGGCTTAGGCTTATATGTTCGTTTGTTGTAAGTCTCTTTGCCAACTTATGTTGAATAAATAAATTAAATAAAGGTCGTATGCATCTCTTCAATGCAAAGACCGAGCATCCACTACAAAGGAAAACATTTTTTTTGACAAATCACTTTCGTCATGCATTAGCCAATTTTCGTCAACGATTACATGGGGGTGACGAAATTTTTTCGTCATGGGGTTCGTCACCGAAGCTCCGTCATAAAATATCCGGGGTGACGGTATGCATTTTTTCGTCACCGTCAAACCGTTTGATGTTGACGAAGAGAAATTCGTCACCGTTGAGGTTAATCGTTGACGAATAGATTTGTCACTGAAAATTGGAGCTTTCGTCAATATCAAAATGTAGGGATGCTTCTGATTGGTCCAAAAGAACTGACGTGGCATTCTGTCATGTGGGACCCGCGTGGAGCTGAGTGGTGGGACACAAAAACTTCTGACAAGTGGGACCAGTTGGTTGCCGACATTTGGGTCCAAAAAAATTGCTGACTGGTGGGACCCACAAACTTCTGACAAGTGGGACCAGTTGTTGTCGACATGTGGGTCCCAAAAAAATTGCTGACTGGTTGGACCCACAAACTTCTGAAAAGTGGGACCAGTTGGTTGCCGACATGTGGGTCCCAAAAAAATTGCTGACTGGTTAGACCCACAAATTTCTGACAAGTGGGACCATTAGTTGCTGCCACGTGTTTCCATTTGATGGTGACGGTGTTACATTTTCCGTCACCTTTTGAAATTGACAATAAATTCAAAATTTGTAATATTTGTGAAAATTTGGAAACAAATATAATTTGGGAAAACATATAAAATGGTAGACAAAAATATCATATCATAAATGGTGGCACACATAGTGTATATAGGTCTGACGGACAGAAAAATTCATAAGACAGTACAATGAGGACAGCAAGACAAAGAAATTGAAGGACGTGTGACGAAGAATGCTGTAGGATGGCGGTGCACTTGATCAGTTGCCCTGGATGGTTGCTGGGACGTCATAAGGAGCAAACTGAGCAGTGCATCCATTTCTTGCTGCCTCTTTTCATACGCGGCAGTCTTTTCTTCCTGAGCTTTCTTCACAGTTTCAAGTTCTTCTTGATGTTTCCTTTGAAGTTCTTCAATTTTTTGATCCTGTGCTTGCATTCGTGCCTCCATCTCAGTGTGATACCTTTCAGCTGACTGTATGGAGTTTTGCTCCTGATCTGCAAGCTTATGTTCCAACTCTCGGATGCGTGTTGCTGAAACAGAGGACTTCCTGGAACTTGATGCCACGCCCAATCTTGGTAGGAATGTGCTGTTGCTGGTGGTGGAAGATTCTTTTTCGTGCAGAACTTGCTGAATAATTTGCACATCTGTCAATTCAGGTTCACCTTCATTGCGTGGTGCCGCTTTAAGTGCCACCATTTTATCCTACATGAAGATTGAAATCAATGTATGGACATCATAAAGAAAATGGATGAGATTACTTTTGTGGTAACATGGATTATTCTTCGTAAGCACTTTTGGCTTCAGTACTCATTTTGCCTTCCTTGGTAGTGTGGGTTTTTCTATAAAATTCAATTGGAGAGGTTTCCTCTGCCTCTTCCTGAGCCTTCTGTTAGAAAAAATGTAGAATGAGCATTAGGAATGTGCATTGTGTATGACAGAAGTATAAACTGCTTTGGAAATTTAAAAAAAAAAACTTACTACATGTTCGTAGTGAGCAATATAGCTTCGAGATCCAGTGGTATGGTACTGTTTCACACCACCACGGTTTGTGAGATTTGTTGCACACACTTCCTATGTTCAGTAGATGCATTTTACTTATCCAGATGGTACAATTTCAAGATTAATTTGAGTACCTGTAAGTGAAAGGAATAAGAATTATGTACCTGGTACTTCTCATCAAACCACCTGTTCACCAGTTCTTTCCAGCTATTCTCTTCTACATTCTTAGGGATTTTGAGATATGCTTGCTCAAGTGTCAGATCTTTAATTTCGGGCCAATACTGCTTCTTAAGCCTATATCGGAATTGGCGAATACTAATTTGCAGCATATCAGTGCACACATCTTGGGCCACTTCATCATTTTTGTCCATGGTAAACTTTCCCTACAAAAATGTGACGAATTATTTTCCAGAAGCTTAGAGAGTTGAACATGTAACGTAATAATTAGGTTAAACAGAGATTGTGGACTCACCGCTACTGTATTTATAGCATTAGGAATCACATGTTTGAGAGTTTAATCTTTTTTGTATTGCGTCCAGTGTGTTGCCAGCGGCATTTTGGCTCGGATGTGAATACCAACCTCACTGCTCAGTTTTGCAGCATGAATATAATTTTTGGGTCTCCTGACGCCGGGAGTGAAGTCAATTTTCATCTTGATGCCACCATTTCTTCTTGTGTACTCGTGTAGTCCATGGCCCATGGTAGGTCTCCGTCCACCTCTCTTTCTCTTTGTACACCCAGATGCTGTCAACGGATTTGAAATAAGACATAAGAAATTATGAAAATTTATTAAGAAATGTTGATCAAACTCTGCTCTCTCTCTCTCTCTCTCTCTGAACCTCAAATAAACTCTGAAGCACTGTCATTTTTTACTGTAGCACATCAGGCTATTTTCGGCAACGGCTGGATAGTTTTCAGTTAGGTGTTTCAGACATAGGATTCTGTTAGTTTTCAGTTAGCGTTTTGTTAGCTAGCTGGGACGCGGTCTGTGAGCCCAGCTCCGTAGTTCAGAGTTGAATACCTTGCCGCTGAATGGTAACAATTTGATTTTCTTCAGGAGATGAGTTGCTGCCTCCAGATGTCATGATCTGGTTAGGTGACAGTGGTCCTTCAGTGCTCTCACCAGCAGTGGCCGTGGGCTCATCAGATGCCCCAGCTTCAGGTGCAGATGTTGCCCTTGATCTTGTTGAAACGTTGGGTGGTGCAACTTCTGGTCTGGAACGCTTCTTCTGTTGTACAGTTGCAGAAACAGTGAGTACCTAAAAGGATAGTTGATCAAACATTAGTATGAATCAGTTAGCACGTAATTCGATCGTATGCAATTCCATATATTGTTGGACACACCTGAGATGAAGTTTTGCGGACATTGCGGTCCTCGTCGTCTGCAACAAGGTCATCCTCAGCATTAGCTATGTCTTCAGGATTAGGTTCGTACGTAGGGTCCTCTTCTATCTCCTTGTCTTGAGTCGTACTTGTCCCTCGTTGTGCCCCACCGAACACTAATGAACGTGCAAAGTCAGTGAAACCTTCTTGATCTGCACCCCTAGGACCAAATTTTTGCTGCATCAAGCTTCTTAAACGAACAACATTTTCTTCCAAATCTCTGTCCCTGTCAAGCTCATATGTCGATTTGACTGGTTTTTCTGAGGAAGCTGAAAAAGAAAACACATTTGTTAAAATTGCTGCAGTGAGCAGTGAGTATGAACATGGGATTGGAATAATCCAAACAATTATATGACCAGTAGACGGAATAAATTTATGTATAACTATTTGTTCATTACAATGTAGCTAGCTAGCGCGTCATTGTCGTCCAGTTATCATAATCTATTAATTTGTACAAGATGAGTAAAATTAGCATCTCGCACGAGTAGATCTAGGCAAGAACTACGACGTGGGAAGGCAGAGACTAGAGGAAGGAAATAACATAAAACCCTAGGTAGGATGTCCGTGATTCGATCGTACAACAATCGCTAACCAATCAATCTAATCATGTCGTGTGTACCATCACTTAGAAATCATTGGTAACGAGCCCTGATCTATGCAAGATCTACAGAGGATCGGACTCAAAGAAGCGATCGATTTATTACCTTGGCGCCCCTTATTGGGCGCCTTGTTCGGCGTAGGTGTGTGTCCATCCTTGCCCTTGCAGCCTCGACGAGTGCCGGCCATGGCGTCCAGCGGGAAGAGAGAGGCAAACTGGCAGGAACGGCCGGCGAGGACACCGGATCTGGGTAAGCACAAGGCGATGAGGTATGGGGGTGGGGAGTAGTTAAGATGCACGTAAATCAGGGGGAGGCACGACGTATATAAGGGAGGGCTCACAATTTGATTGTTGGGGTGCGGGGAGAAGTGGAGGGAACGAAAAAAATCGGCGTTTCTGGAGGGAAGTACAAAAATTTGGAGGGAACGATGTTTTTCCCGTGAAAATAAAATAAATGTTACGTTCAAATGTCTATTTTAGTTCAAGATAAAGGCCAGAGAATGAAAAAAATGCGTGAAAATTGGGAAATACCATACAAAAATCATTGTAAACTGGCAGGAATGATGCAATGTTTTAGAATGATGAATAAAAATGTGAAAACACATGTGAATCCTCGGAAGAAAAATGCCAAAAATTGAAAATAATGCATGAAAATTTGTTAAAGTCATATAAAACTCATTTTAAACTCATATGAGTGAAGCAAGGTTGGTACATTCATGTATGAAATTTGAGACAGACACATTCATAAAGGTTTGGTTAAGTTGGATGTGAAAAGTTCACTTGGCAGGGCATATCGACCACATGTCGGTGATAGGGCATGTTTCAAGCAACATGTGCACAAAGAAGAGTCAGATTGAGCTTCATTTTTTGTGAGTGGTCATGCACACATAATAGGTGGGCTTGTAGATTTTCAGAATTTTCTGACAATTGTAGGTGTGTTAATCATTTTCTTGGAAGAAAAAAAGGCCAGAAAATGGAAATAATGCATGAAAATTGGTTAAATTCATATAAAAATCAATTTAAACTCATATGAGTCATGCAGTGTTGGTGGAATCATGTATAAAATATGATCCACACATGTTGACAATGGTTTGGCCAAGTTTGATTCAAAAATGAGCACTTAGGAGTGAATTTTGGGCATTATGGTCAAAACATCGAGGCCGAAAACTTGATCAACCTTGCAACATGTGTCTTTTGGTGTAGAATCAACATTGTTGATTGCAAGGATCATTTTTGTGGGTTTTTCATTTGGACAACACTTGTGAAACCTTATGGTGCTCAAACCAACATGGGTTGGTCCACATCGACCATGTCGGTGATAGGGCATGTTTCAAGCAACAGGTGCACAAAGAAGATTCAGATTGAGCTTCATTTTTTTGTGAGTGGTCATGCACACATAATAGGTGGGCTTGTAGATTTTCAGAATTTTCTGACAATTGTAGGTGTGTTAATCATTTTCTTGGAAGAAAAAGGCCAGAAAATGGAAATAATGCATGAAAATTGGTTAAATTCATATAAAAATCAATTTAAACTCATATGAGTCATGCAGTGTTGGTGGAATCATGTATAAAATATGATCCACACATGTTGACAATGGTTTGGCCAAGTTTGATTCATAAATGAGCACTTAGGAGTGAATTTTGGGCATTATGGTCAAAACATCGAGGCCGAAAGCTTGATCAACCATGCAACATGTGTCTTTTGGTGTAGAATCAACATTGTTGATTGCAAGGATCATGTTTGTGGGTTTTTCATTTGGACAACACTTGTGAAACCTTATGGTGCTCAAACCAACATGGGTTGGTCCACATCGACCATGTCGGTGATAGGGCATGTTTCAAGCAACAGGTGCACAAAGAAGATTCAGATTGAGCTTCATTTTTTTGTGAGTGGTCATGCACACATAATAGGTGGGCTTGTAGATTTTCAGAATTTTCTGACAATTGTAGGTGTGTTAATCATTTTCTTGGAAGAAAAAGGCCAGAAAATGGAAATAATGCATGAAAATTGGTTAAATTCATATAAAAATCAATTTAAACTCATATGAGTCATGCAGTGTTGGTGGAATCATGTATAAAATATGATCCACACATGTTGACAATGGTTTGGCCAAGTTTGATTCAAAAATGAGCACTTAGGAGTGAATTTTGGGCATTATGGTCAAAACATCGAGGCCGAAAGCTTGATCAACCATGCAACATGTGTATTTTGGTGTAGAATCAACATTGTTGATTGCAAGGATCATGTTTGTGGGTTTTTCATTTGGACAACACTTGTGAAACCTTATCGTGCTCAAACCAACATGGGTTGGTCCACATCGACCATGTCGGTGATAGGCATGTTTCAAGCAACAGGTGCACAAAGAAGATTCAGATTGAGCTTCATTTTTTTGTGAGTGGTCATGCACACATAATAGGTGGTCTTGTAGATTTTCCGAATTTTCTGACAATTGTAGGTGTGTTAATCATTTTCTTGGAAGAAAAAGGCCAGAAAATGGAAATAATGCATGAAAAATGGTTAAATTCATATAAAAATCAATTTAAACTCATATGAGTCATGCAGTGTTGGTGGAATCATGTATAAAATATGATCCACACATGTTGACAATGGTTTGGCCAAGTTTGATTCACAAATGAGCACTTAGGAGTGAATTTTGGGCATTATGGTCAAAACATCGAGGTCGAAAGCTTGATCAACCTTGCAACATGTGTCTTTTGGCGTAGAATCAACATTGTTGATTGCAAGGATCATGTTTGTGGGTTTATCATTTGGACAGCACTTGTGAAACCTTATGGTGCTCAAACCAACATGGGTTGGTCCACATCGACCATGTCGGTGATAGGGCATGTTTCAAGCAACAGGTGCACAAAGAAGATTCAGATTGAGCTTCATTTTTTTGTGAGTGGTCATGCACACATAATAGGCGGGCTTGTAGATTTTCAGAATTTTCTGACAATTGTAGGTGTGTTAATCATTTTCTTGGAAGAAAAAGGCCAGAAAATGGAAATAATGCATGAAAATTGGTTAAATTCATATAAAAATCAATTTAAACTCATATGAGTCATGCAGTGTTGGTGGAATCATGTATAAAATATGATCCACACATGTTGACAATGGTTTGGCCAAGTTTGATTCAAAAATGAGCACTTAGGAGTGAATTTTGGGCATTATGGTCAAAACATCGAGGCCGAAAGCTTGATCAACCATGCAACATGTGTCTTTTGGTGTAGAATCAACATTGTTGATTGCAAGGATCGTGTTTGTGGGTTTTTCATTTGGACAACACTTGTGAAACCTTATGGTGCTCAAACCAACATGGGTTGGTCCACATCGACCATGTCGGTGATAGGGCATGTTTCAAGCAACAGGTGCACAAAGAAGATTCAGATTGAGCTTCATTTTTTTGTGAGTGGTCATGCACACATAATAGGTGGGCTTGTAGATTTTTAGAATTTTCTGACAATTGTAGGTGTGTTAATCATTTTCTTGGAAGAAAAAGGCCAGAAAATGGAAATAATGCATGAAAATTGGTTAAATTCATATAAAAATCAATTTAAACTCATATGAGTCATGCAGTGTTGGTGGAATCATGTATAAAATATGATCCACACATGTTGACAATGGTTTGGCCAAGTTTGATTCAAAAATGAGCACTTAGGAGTGAATTTTTGGCATTATGGTCAAAACATCGAGGCCGAAAGCTTGATCAACCATGCAACATGTGTCTTTTGGTGTAGAATCAACATTGTTGATTGCAAGGATCATGTTTGTGGGTTTTTCATTTGGACAACACTTGTGAAACCTTATGGTGCTCAAACCAACATGGGTTGGTCCACATCGACCATGTCGGTGATAGGGCATGTTTCAAGCAACAGGTGCACAAAGAAGATTCAGATTGAGCTTCATTTTTTTGTGAGTGGTCATGCACACATAATAGGTGGGCTTGTGGATTTTCCGAATTTTCTGACAATTGTAGGTGTGTTAATCATTTTCTTGGAAGAAAAAGGCCAGAAAATGGAAATAATGCATGAAAATTAGTTAAATTCATATAAAAATCAATTTAAACTCATATGAGTCATGCAGTGTTGGTGGAATCATGTATAAAATATGATCCACACATGTTGACAATGGTTTGGCCAAGTTTGATTCACAAATGAGCACTTAGGAGTGAATTTTGGGCATTATGGCCAAAACATCGAGGCCGAAAGCTTGATCAACCTTGCAACATGTGTCTTTTGGCGTAGAATCAACATTGTTGATTGCAAGGATCATGTTTGTGGGTTTATCATTTAGACAGCACTTGTGAAACCTTATGGTGCTCAAACCAACATGGGTTGGTCCACATCGACCATGTCGGTGATAGGGCATGTTTCAAGCAACAGGTGCACAAAGAAGATTCAGATTGAGCTTCATTTTTTGTGAGTGGTCATGCACACATAATAGGTGGGCTTGTAGATTTTCAGAATTTTCTGACAATTGTAGGTGTGTTAATCATTTTCTTGGAAGAAAAAGGCCAGAAAATGGAAATAATGCATGAAAATTGGTTAAATTCATATAAAAATCAATTTAAACTCATATGAGTCATGCAGTGTTGGTGGAATCATGTATAAAATATGATCCACACATGTTGACAATGGTTTGGTCAAGTTTGATTCAAAAATGAGCACTTAGGAGTGAATTTTGGGCATTATGGTCAAAACATCGAGGCCGAAAGCTTGATCAACCATGAAACATGTGTCTTTTGGTGTAGAATCAACATTTTTGCAGGAAGCAATTAAGCATTTAAGCAAACTTGGTTATGTAGCATACTTTTCATCACGAAGAAAATATCAACTGAAGCACCAACATAACATTGTTTCAACCGCAGAGCAAAAGCAACACAGCTAGCAAGTCTTACTTGTTCATCATCCAAACCGATCTATAAACATAACAAGACGCAATTTAGCAAACTACATTTCAGGAAGTGATGTAGGCCAGCTTCTGCCGCTTGTTGGCCTAATCTGAAGCTTCTTCCTCATCTTCTGAATCTTCTGGAACTTCTTCTCCTGAATCGTCTGAATCTTCTTCTTCAGGCTGGAATCCTAGTGGAAGTCCAAGGGCTAGCCTTTCCAGCATCACCCTGTACAGCTCGAATGCAACGAAGCCATCTATGGCAGCATAATCCAGGTTGATCTGGTCGAGTGATATCTTCTCCCACCTGTAGTGTGCCTACCATGGGAATTTTTTCTTCATGTCCTTGTACCAGGGATCAATGAGGTCTTCTGCCATCTTGCTCATTCCAACGTGGTCATTCCGAGGGAGCTTGTACAGGTCCTGGAGATCCACATAGTACCAAGGTGGAATGATGACACCACCCCAGCGGTAAAGAACCCCTATGTCTGCCCTCTTGTCGACGCTAGCAAAGGTGATTTCTTTGAAGCGAAGAAAATCCGCCAGATCCGGAGACTGCCAATGGTCAGCGCTTGATGCACCTAAAATGCATCTACTTTTCCAAGCACTTTGCTTCATAAATTGCTCCGGAATCTTCCCATATTTGAATAAACCTACTGAATCTGACGCTGTTTTTAGCAAAGTCTCGTTTCTGGTTATTTTTGCAGGAAATTAAATCGGGGAAAAATACCACGTCATTTTTTATGGAAAAGGAGGACAACGTGCAAAGGATGGACACGAGGAAGCGCCGGAGGCCCAAAAGAGCGGGCCCCACACGGCCAGATCCTTGGGCCGCGTGGGCCCACCTAACTGGAGCCTCGGGCGCCGCCTCTCCTTCGGCTTTTCGCGTACCCCCTCATATATACGAAAAAGTGGGTGCCCTAAGAGGAGGAGAGATTTCGCGAAACACACTGCCGCCGCCACCACGATCTTCGTTTTTGGAGACAGATTGCTCCAGGATTTCTCCTCCGGTGGAGGGATCCGGAGACCGTCTTCACCGCCATCTTCACCGCCTTCATCTCCATCGACCATGAGCTCCCTCTCCATCACCATGTGTGAGTAGTCCGCTGTAGGCATGTGAGGTGGATGGGGATTGGATGAGATTGATCATGTAATGATACCCGTTGTTCGAGATCTTAGGGGTTTATCTTGAAGATATTTTTGTATTGTGTTGATGCACTTATGCTATACTTAATGCTTGTTACTAGGGCCCGAGTGGCATGATTTCAGTACTGAACTTATTTGCTTCATCATATAATTGAGTTTGGTATTTATCTGCAAAGTGTATCACCTGCTATTATGTTGAACCTGCTGATGACCCACAAGTATAGGGGGTGAATCGTAGTACTTTCGATAAATAAGAGTGTCGAACCCAACGAGGAGCAGAAGGTGTTGACAAGCGGTTTTGATGAAGGATTCACTGTAAATGCTCTCAGACAAGTTTTTAGGAGTTTTTGATATGACAGATAAATAAAGTACAAGTAAATAAAATGCAGTAATAATAGTTGCAGCGAGTGGCCCAATCCTTTCTACAGCAAAGGACAAGTCGGTTGTTGTACTTATAATGACCAAACGTTCTTGAGGACACACGGGAATATTGTCAAGTGCTTTCGCTTCATATAGTTGATTAATCTTCATTGTTTTGATAAGTGTTGTGTGGGTGAACCTATGCTAATGCACCGCCCTTCCTAGGACTAATACATACTTGTGATTATACCCCTTGTAAGCATCCGCAAATACAAGAAAGTAATTAAGATAAACTAACCACAGCCTTAAACTTTGAGATCCTGCTATCCCTCATGCATCGATATACCAACGGGTGTTCAGGTTTCTGTCACTCCGGCAACCCCACAATTGGCAAACGAATACACAATGCATTCCCCTAGGCCCATAAAGGTGAAGTATCATGTAGTCGACGTTCACATGACACCACTAGAAGAATAACACCACAACTTAAGCATCAAACCATTAAATATTACTCAACATAGTTCACTACTAACATCAAGACTTCTCCCATGTCCTCAAGAACTAAACGAACTACTCACAAGACATCATACGGAACATGATCAGAGGTGATATGATGATGAATAACAATCTGAACATAAACCTTAGTCCAATGGTTTCACCCAATAGCATCAATAACAAGAGTAATCAACACCGAGAGAGTTTCCCCTATGAAATAGACAAGATTCAGCCCTAGATGCTATAGCGGAGACGGGGTGCAGCGGCGGTGATGATGGTGTTGGCGGTGGAGATGATGATGATGATGATGATCCCGATGAAGTCCAGCTCGATGACGGTGATGATGGCGACGATTTCCCCCTCCGGGAGGGAATTTCCCCCGGCAGATTTCTTCCTGCAGGGGAGCTTTTCGCTCTCTGGTGTTTTCCGCCTCGTGGAGGCGGCGGAATATTTCGATGGCCGTCCTCTGTGTGTTAGGGTTCCCAGGGGGTCAAGTACACGAAGGGGGAACGGCTGAGGTGGGCCAGGGCCCCCAAACCACCTGGCGGCGTGGCTGGTGGGCCCGCCGTGCCAACTGGTGAGGAGGGCCCACCCTGGCCCTTCTCAGCCTCCCCTTTTGGCCTCCTCCGTCATCTGGTAAAATAGGGACTTCCATATGTCTCCTTCGATTTATTGATCTTCAGAAATAGTGCATCTCGACGGTGCTTTTTCCAGCAGAATCCTGACTCCGGTGTCCAATTCTCCATTATTCATCAAACATGTAAAATAGGTAAAATAACAGAAGTAACACTTCTAAATATGAAATATATCGATGAATAGCAGTAAATTATGATATAAAATAGTGATGCAAAATGGACGTATCAAACCCCCAAGCTTAGACCTCGCTTGTCCCCAAGCGAAAACTGAGCTCAGTAAACATGACCACAAGTTTATGGAGCAAAGTGTCGATAAATAAAATACGGACAAGAAGCATCACATTCATTGATACACAAGTCATTCTAGACAGCAACTTCCCTTCATATAATCTAACTTGAAATAAGTAAAGGGAACCACGATGAAGTGCATAAAGAGAACCATGATTGGTGAAGGCAAACTTGAACTCTTGGTCAGAGAACAATTAACAGATCATACTTATCTTTCGAGAAGAGTCTTTATATCAGAGCTTATATAGCAGAACTTACATGCCTTAATCATAACAGTCTCCTTACAGTCATTGATAACTTTCAAAGTTATATTCATTCGGATAAAAGTTATTGTGCGAAACAAGGAAATGAGAGATATGATTAGAAGTATCAACACATATAACTAATTGGATCTCAACAACTCAAATGCTTGCTTGAGATAGAGAGGAATGGGTTTACTGACTCAACAATAATGTAAAAGATAGGCCCTTCGCAGAGGGAAGCAGGGATTAAATCATGTGCTAGAGCTTTTAAGTTTTGCAAAGCATATAGAGAGTATGAAAATAGTTGTTTGAGCTATGTATGTCGTTGTCAACGAATCGTAGTAAAGTGAACACTAACCCCTTGTCAACCAGACTTTCAAGAGCGGCTCCCATGAAGGACGTTATCTCTACCAGCAAGGTAGATCATCCCTCTTCTCTTTTGTTTACACATATATTTTAGTTTCTTTATAGTTGACACTCCTCCCAGCCTTTTGCTTACACAAGCCATGGCTAATCGAATCCTCGGGTGCCTTCCAACATTCACATACCATGGAGGAGTGTCTATTTGCAAATTAAGTTGCTTACTGATAAATCAGGGCAAAACATGTGAAGAGAATTATTAATGAAAGTTGTAATTAATTGGGGCTGGGCACCCCGTTGCCAGCTCTTTTTGCAAATTATTGGATAAGCGGATGTATATGCCACTAGTCCATTGGTTGAAAGTCTGTTTGACAAAAGTGCTAGAGAAACTCTACAGAACCCTCATGAGCTAATAAACAGTGACACAAAACTAGGAGTAATAAGTTTTGAATAATTTAAAGGTAGCACATGAAGTATTTACTTGGAATGGCGCAAAATTCCATATAGTAGGAAGTTATGGTGGACTCGAATGGCAATGGTTTGGCTCAAGGTTTGGATGTATGAGAAGCATTCCCTCTCGATACAGGTCTTTGGCTAGCAAGGTTATGTAGCAAGCGTAAGAGTTGAGGGATACAAATAGTTATACAAGTGATAAGAATAATCATGCAATCTTCCTTAGAAGCACAAATAGTTTAACTTAAGAATACTAAGCTTATGAGCTACAAAGAAAGAAAGATCATGGAATAATATATTTGCATGCACTCCCCTCTCTCTACTTAAGTCTCAAAGTATTGTCAACTACTGACCAATGCTAAGTTTGCCAAAACCAAAAAGATTAACTTGGTGCTCTAAAAAGTGATCCCTATACTAACAAAAAGGTTATCAATATGAAAGAGAATTGCAAGCTAAAATAAAGTATGCAGAAAGTAAATGATGAAACTTCTCATTAATATTTCATAACGGCAACTCACACCAAGGGATACATAGATAACCAACTTAAAGAGAGATACTTCCACATTGCAAACCATCATATAAGATAACTTCCCTACTCACGATATGACTTTATGGAAAAGTAAAAGGTAAAGATAATGATGTGATACCGCGGCACTCCCCCAAGCTTGGAACAAACCAAGGGGATGCCAATACTTATGATGAATTACTCCTTCGGTGGTGGTGGCGGTATGACTTGGATTGGAGTAAGAAACCGTTCCAGCATTCGGCGGAGTCTGATATTCTCTTCCTGGAGTATTTCCACCTCCCTCCGCAGGGCTCGGTATTGATCATGGAACTCATCTGTAACTCGAAGTACTTCCGTCACTGCCGGAAAAGAGCTGTAGTCCGGAATAGGTGGTATTGCTCCCAGCAGGTTATGAGAAAAAGCACGTTGAGCGTTAACCGATCCCACAAAGGTGGGCTTCCTGACTGCAGGCTGTTCTCCCTTTGTTGATGAAGGTGTTCGTAGCAGAAAACAATAATTTTTCTAACTATCGCAACACCGAAACTAGCCAGGATCTATCTATCTAGTAATGCGGTAACGGAAAGTCATCGGAAACATACCCTTGTAGACCGATAGCGGGAATTACGCTCCCGCACAAGCGTTGCCGATGAAGACGTACGTAGCCGACCTCAAGGTCGCGGAGAACTTGGCGCGACGAAGAAGAAGGAGACGCGGCGATGAAGAAGCTCCTAGTGCCGAACTCGTGAGAGAGCAGCACCTCCGAGTACTCGCACACGTACGGACCTTGACGATGACCTCCGTGCTCCCCGATCCAGCCGGAATAGCGGAAGCGAGAACTTTGGGTGGAATCCCGCAGCACAACGGTGCGCTGCGGTTTATAGGTCTCCCGTATACGCTGTCCAGACTTGGGACCGCGCACGTCGAGAGATGGGGAGGGAGGAATTGGACTAGGGAGAAGCCTGGGCCAACCGGAATTAATTCCTGAATTTTCTGTGTATTTTTCCAATTAATCCGGGTCCCTATTTATTGGAGGAGAGGGGTTGCACCTCTCCTCAACTAGGCAATGTGGGACTAAAGGGGAGAGGGGGTGGTGCGGCTGCCCCTTGGGCCAACCGCACCCCATGGTGGCGCATGGGCCCCAAGGGCCCAGCCGCACCCCTCACATGGGGGGGAGCTTCCCCTCTTGGGCCCTATGGCCCATTAAGGTGGCTGCCCCATTTTTTCTCCTTTTTCTTTAATATTAAATTAATATAAATATATATAATTCCATAATTAATATATTTACATACTATTTAATCTCCCGTGACTCCGAAACAATTTCCGGATCACTCCGAACTCACTTCGGTCTCCCCGGAACTCTTCCGGTCTTCCCCGGAACTCTTCCGTTCTTGCCGGAACCTTTCCGAAACCTCCTATCTCTATACCTAAGCCACTCCGATGTTTCCAAAACGTTCTCCTAGCGTCGTCAAGACCTTAAGTGTGTTACCCTCGGTTCGAGAATACTCCGGACATGGTCGAGACCCTCCGCCAATGACCGTCAGGGAGCCCTGGATGACTATGACGGTCCCCGTGCATTCTAGAATAAATCATCCTTGAATCATCTTTGAACCGTTAACATGATATGGTCATTCCCTTTGTTCGTTGATACTTCCTTGTCCGAGATACGATCGTCAACATCCGATGTTGTGTTTTATCTCGTTACCGACAAGGTTGCTTTACTCGTTCCCATGAAATTATATCTCAATGACCTAGTCATACGCTGCGCAGCTTTACAGATATAATCTCACCGAGTGGGCCCAGCATATCAATCCGTCACACGGATGAACAAATCCCGCTCTTGATCACTCGCCCCGACTACTTCCTTCCAATACCCGAAAGTGTCACCCTTATTGTCGTGCGTATGAGACATGACGTTAGGTGCGATCAGCCGTATCTTTCAGAAGCAGCGACTTGATGTAATCTCACGGTCTAAGGAATAAGCTACCACGTTATAATCCTATTGCAGTGTTGAACTATCTGATACGATCCTAACTGCAATACTTTGGGTAATGTCCATCAAATTATTCTCCCAATAAAATGACTCCACCATCAACTGTTAATGCAATATGATCGGGAAATCACGATCATCCATTGACTGATGGACTAGTTTATCTAGAGGCTTAACTAGGGACTCTGGTTTGTTTACATACCACACGTGTATTAACAATTCCGATTAATACAGTTATAGCATGGTATAAAACTATTTATAAACTTAAAGAGATAATGCAATAAATCTTATTATTTATTTGCCTCTAGGGCATATCTCCAACAGTCTCCCACTTGCACTAGATTTCAAATAAATCCAGCTGCATTTCTATACCAATCATACAACCTTATCTTTTATAAGTGTTTATGATAATGCTGCTCGTGGAAGAGGTTTCCTTCGGCCTGAACCTTTCATAACCGTAAGCTCTTTGCAAACCATTGATATCACCTTATTTGATATCACATGTTATCTTAATAACAAATATACATATTTGGCAACTAAGTGAGACTTTTGTTTCCCTGCGCTTACTCTGATCCAATATCAGTTAATTGCATTAAACACACTCAGTTTTAGAGAATACCTTTTCTCTACCAACTCTATGTACTTTTGCAGTATCTTTATACTTCTATATTTACCTAAGTAGATCCTGACATTCTATTGTCAGCCTAATGCCTTTTAGTTTATCCTATAACGACTTGATCCTTATTTCTTTCTGTCATTTAGGTTGATCCTTTTAACACAACATTTGTTAAACTCATCATCCTTTACAGATTTGAAATAACCACATATCCTTAGTTTCTTTTAAACATGAAGGATACTTTTGGTTCCACTAATAATGAATCACAAATTCATCTCAGCGCTTATTCTTCTTGTAAGAATACTAATCATATCTTTTCGAGTATATAATATGGTTAATATGCTGCCACCTTATCATGGCATAGAAGTGCAGCATATTTTACAACCATGATTACTTTATCCAGATTTACAAGGACCAATTCCTCGTTACGTCTTATTCTGACACATCAGAATCTAATCTGGAAAAACACCTCGACTTCTTTAAAATGATCTATTCAAAACAGATGCTCACATTTTAAACATATATGATTTTATCGTAATTCAATAATTACTTCTAATTCATTTTCCTAGTACCTATCTATTATATGTCATTTACATATAAACACCTGACTAAGCTCCCACTCAAAATGTCAATTACATTTGAGATTGTGTAACTTGTAATGCTCCCACTCAAAATGTCAAACACATTTCATATTGTGTAGCCCACAAGCTCCCACTTAACAATATGTCACTTACATATTATTCCGGTAAGCTGTCCTACTCCCACTTAAATTATACGGATATAATTTCCTTCGATATTTCGGTCATAACCGAAATCCTTGATCATGTATCAATTCGAAAATTCCAAATACGATGTATTATACTTGTTAATACAAATCCAAAAGACTTAGGCATGTCTACATCCAATGTAGTCAAAACAATTTTGATTTTGTCAAAGACATTCTTCATGACAAAATTAGCTTTATGTCCTTCTCACAGTTTCATTCTTTTCACACAACTTGTCATGTGAAAAATCAAGTAACCCTTTTACTTAATAAGATTCAAGCAACATTTACTAATACAATCTTGAATGCAACCTTTTGGATTTATGACTCATAGTCACAATTCGAATTTGGCATCACCCAATTTCTTTGTATTTCGTAGGTATCCCTTGTTCTAGTAACAAGCTCATTAAATCATGAAATATTAATCTGTGACCGGACAGAAAATATTCTTTAATGCCTACTATTTATAAAAAGCTCCTTGCATGAAAACACCATGATCAAATATCATCATTTTTCATTTCCATTTGTGGAGTTTTGTTGTCGGATCAAATTCCAAACAATATTTCTCTCACAAATCGAGTAAGGTCAATTACCCCTTTTAAGCTTTTCTTTATTTCATATCCTTTCTTGAAACTTGTTTTCAATGAATCACCAAGTTAGCAATACTAGTTTTGCCCTTGTTGGTGTTTACCATATGAAACATATATTCATTCCTATGAATATTTTACAAAGAACTATTTCGTACATAGTTTCGTATTATCATATAATCTATAAACCATGACACACAACTTATTGTCGTTCATACGAATTTTGGGTGAAGACTTCAAAATAGGGAGTTTACTAATTCTAACGGAAAAACCTTCTACGTGATTTCTAAAATATTAAGAGATAATTTTTAGGACTATACTTTATTCAAAATAGAGTATGATCATAATGTCTACATCAACATGTTTGATAATAGCATCATAATTTTGTGAACCGAATTTCACAAGTCCTTTTGTGAACCGAATTTTCACAAACCTTCATGATAAAATAAATCTTTAAAATCCTTGCTATTATAATCCAATTACAATGACTTGATTTTACATCCTCCTTTTCTATCCGAAAAATCTTTCTTGATCAAATCAAATAATTTCAGATAATTGTATCTTTTAGTAAATACTTATTATTTACTTAGACATACAACAAAGGTTTCAATAATAATTTCCACTACACAATTTAATTTACAATCATCTTGCATGATCTCAAATCAAATTTCTTCTCATATTGACTTATCAATATTTTCAATCATCATGTCTCATTAGACATCACGCATGCAAATACACAAGATCAAAGTATCCAAAATATTTGCAATGATTAAAAATTCGGTAGTGCATTTTATTATTGACTTAGGATATTTATTTTAACATTCAAATCCACTTTGCTATCAAAAAGATTAATGCATGAATAACTTATTCATAATCGAAATATGATCATAAGAAAACTTTATTCATAATAAAACAACTTGCTTGTCTCTTACAAATATGAATAACTTGTCTCATCGAATATAAGACATACTTATTACAATCACTCTCAAATTCGACTACAAAACTCTTATTCAAAACTACTAATCAAAACTTGATAACTATGGGCGTGAAACTCCTTGGCCATCAACTACTTTGCCTTGCCATCATTCCGCAACATCATGTCGTACTCTGCAGCTATCTTGTTATATTCTGGTGCTGTTTCAATAAAACAGGACATAAGCATCAAATACTTTAATATAACAAGTGTAAGAAATAACAATTATAACTTTGTATATCAAATATACCTTGCGTGTCATCTATTTCTCCTTCGATGGGTTCCACCTCCACATCTTTGATTTCGACCAGGAAATCATTGAAGAGGAGGAAATCACTCTTAAGTATATACTCATCGACAAGCTCCTCATAGCTAGGAGGTAGAGAACGCAACACCGCCTGTATTGCAAAAGTATCCGCCATCCAGTAATCGCATGTGTGTGTGAGATCATCGTGAATGTCAAACATCTTACACAAATGTGTCTCCAAGCAGGTATGTTCTTCCATCTTGAGTGAAAGAAACTTGTCCAGCTGCTTGTACTGCTCTTGCTTCATTCGGTTCAAGAACCGAACTTTAAGAGCACCTATCATCACAGCGGGTTCCATATGGCGAAACTCATTTTTCAGCTCATGATCCATGCAGACATACATCGTGATCTGAACACTCTCCAGACCTCACGACGCTGACGAAAATCCTCTTTCGCCTCTGCACTTGCGGAGTCTCCTGGTTTATCTCCTAACAATTCTCCTATCACGTAAGAAATGTCGTTCTGGTAGAGGACGTCTTTCAGGTTTCTGTACCACGTCATGAAGTTGGATCCATCGTTCCGGAGATTTCCTTTTCTAATAAAATGGTTGAACTCAAGACTTTCTTCCTTAGGATAAGGCATGATCTACAAAGATAATTTGCAAAGACTAGGTAAGGCTAAGTTTATAAAATATGAGTTTATTTTATAATCACATTATCAAACACACTCCACTAAGAGAATTATCCCTAAAAACTGTCTTAGTGATTACACGATCCCAATCCATTAAATTACCCCCTTCGATCGGGCGGGCAACGTAACTTCAGAGGTAGGCAACGAATTACCAATCGCAACAATCATGCGACTCATGCTCGATCTTTCGATCACCCGTGTTCCGAGGCCATATACTGGTATATGCTAGGCTCGCCAATTTAACCTTAGTGTTTTCGCGTGTGCAACGTGGCTTACACCCACTGTATGCGAACGAAGAGACGAGTGTAGACGAAAAGGATCGAAACCCAAACGACGTACCCCGTAACGTAGAACTTTATTGGTGGTGCACACTAAGGCAGAACACAATTTTGGTATTAAATTAGGGATCATCCTATTACGGCTACCGTTGTATATCTTTATATAAGCACTCAAATAGGATGCAAACACACAACGAACAATATCAAAATAATGTAATGAAGTGCGATATGACATGGCCGTCGCGCCTCGGCCTTCACGGCGCGCTCCAATGGTGCTCCGAGTCTACGGTGCCACCTTTGCCTCCGATAACATAAAACTTACCGTGACCATGTCATATGTAAAATAGCCCCACTGCAAAACAAAGTTAGACGCTCTACTTTTATCCTTTTGCAATTTTACGTGGCTGCTAGGGCTTTCGTGAAGAACCGTTTCTTACCTACGAACATACAACCACAACAGCGATTAAATAATTGTCTCTATTACACCCTTTTCAGGGCCCTCCATTGAAAATGC
This sequence comes from Poa pratensis, assembly GCA_947311845.1. NCBI lineage: Eukaryota > Viridiplantae > Streptophyta > Magnoliopsida > Poales > Poaceae > Poa > Poa pratensis. Next base: position 26,651,663 of record CAMZMU010000057.1, on the reverse strand, counting down.
CATGCCGTCTAAAGAGAGAGAGACAGACACCCGCCAGCCGCATATATGGTACAAGCCATATGTTAGTTGCGGAACCAGTCTCGCGTAAGCGTACGCGTAAGGTCGGTCCGGGCCGCTTCATCAACTCAATGCCAACAACATTAGCAAGTGCACGCGAGAGGGTAACAATTACAGAATCGATGCCCACATTCAACATGTGTTCTAACCGTACCAGCAATACTACGCATAGATCGGCTCTGATACCACTGATGGGGTTCGTAGCAGAAAACAATAATTTTTCTAACTATCGCAACACCGAAACTAGCCAGGATCTATCTATCTAGTAATGCGGTAACGGAGAAGTCATCGGAAACATACCCTTGTAGACCGATAGCGGGAATTACGCTCCCGCACAAGCGTTGCCGATGAAGACGTACGTAGCCGACCTCAAGGTCGCGGAGAACTTGGCGCGACGAAGAAGAAGGAGACGCGGCGATGAAGAAGCTCCTAGTGCCGAACTCGTGAGAGAGCAGCACCTCCGAGTACTCGCACACGTACGGACCTTGACGATGACCTCCGTGCTCCCCGATCCAGCCGGAATAGCGGAAGCGAGAACTTTGGGTGGAATCCCGCAGCACAACGGTGCGCTGCGGTTTATAGGTCTCCCGTATACGCTGTCCAGACTTGGGACCGCGCACGTCGAGAGATGGGGAGGGAGGAATTGGACTAGGGAGAAGCCTGGGCCAACCGGAATTAATTCCTGAATTTTCTGTGTATTTTTCCAATTAATCCGGGTCCCTATTTATTGGAGGAGAGGGGTTGCACCTCTCCTCAACCAGGCAATGTGGGACTAAAGGGAGAGGGGGTGGTGCGGCTGCCCCTTGGGCCAACCGCACCCCATGGTGGCGCATGGGCCCCAAGGGCCCAGCCGCACCCCTCACATGGGGGGAGCTTCCCCTCTTGGGCCCTATGGCCCATTAAGGTGGCTGCCCCATTTTTTCTCCTTTTTCTTTAATATTAAATTAATATAAATATATATAATTCCATAATTAATATATTTACATACTATTTAATCTCCCGTGACTCCGAAACAATTTCCGGATCACTCCGAACTCACTTCGGTCTCCCCGGAACTCTTCCGGTCTTCCCCGGAACTCTTCCGTTCTTGCCGGAACCTTTCCGAAACCTCCTATCTCTATACCTAAGCCACTCCGATGTTTCCAAAACGTTCTCCTAGCGTCGTCAAGACCTTAAGTGTGTTACCCTCGGTTCGAGAATACTCCGGACATGGTCGAGACCCTCCGCCAATGACCGTCAGGGAGCCCTGGATGACTATGACGGTCCCCGTGCATTCTAGAATAAATCATCCTTGAATCATCTTTGAACCGTTAACATGATATGGTCATTCCCTTTGTTCGTTGATACTTCCTTGTCCGAGATACGATCGTCAACATCCGATGTTGTGTTTTATCTCGTTACCGACAAGGTTGCTTTACTCGTTCCCATGAAATTATATCTCAATGACCTAGTCATATGCTGCGCAGCTTTACAGATATAATCTCACCGAGTGGGCCCAGCATATCAATCCGTCACACGGATGAACAAATCCCGCTCTTGATCACTCGCCCCGACTACTTCCTTCCAATACCCGAAAGTGTCACCCTTATTGTCGTGCGTATGAGACATGACGTTAGGTGCGATCAGCCGTATCTTTCAGAAGCAGCGACTTGATGTAATCTCACGGTCTAAGGAATAAGCTACCACGTTATAATCCTATTGCAGTGTTGAACTATCTGATACGATCCTAACTGCAATACTTTGGGTAATGTCCATCAAATTATTCTCCCAATAAAATGACTCCACCATCAACTGTTAATGCAATATGATCGGGAAATCACGATCATCCATTGACTGATGGACTAGTTTATCTAGAGGCTTAACTAGGGACTCTGGTTTGTTTACATACCACACGTGTATTAACAATTCCGATTAATACAGTTATAGCATGGTATAAAACTATTTATAAACTTAAAGAGATAATGCAATAAATCTTATTATTTATTTGCCTCTAGGGCATATCTCCAACAGTTGACGGCATCCCTTTACTTCCTTCATGACGCTTTCATCTTTGCTCTTGACTTCCTCCTTCAGCTTGGGGTCTTGAGTCTCGTCTTCCAAAGGCTCCTTGCCCTTGTTGTTGTTGTTGGAGACCATGGCGCTTCTAAATCTGAAAACAATATCTGGACAGAAACAGCTCGAAACGAAACACGATGAAAAGGCGAGATACGAACCTCGGGGTTCGGGTGAGATATATAGCAAAAAGCAACATAAGGAAGGTACAGGAGGAAACCTGATCGGAGACGAGCTCCGGGGTGCTCAAACCACCAGGCGGCGCGGCTGGGGGCCCACCGTGCCGGCCTATGGTTTGGGCACCACGGGTGCCGTCTCCCATCCGGTTCGGTCTCTTATTTTTCCATATTTAATAAAAACGACGAAAATATCTTCTAGAAAGTTATTCGCGAAACTTTTCTTACCGAAACTGTTACCTATTCGAATCGAATTCTGCAGTCCCAGAAAAATGTTCTTCAATGAAAGTTTCCGGAGTCACCACTTTAATTGTATCAACCTCTTCATTAATAGAATCTCCAGAAATATAATGCTTGAGTCTTTGACCATTTACCACTTGTGTAGAGTTATCTTTCAATGAAGCAATTTTTATTGCACCTGAACGATACACCTCCACAATAACAAATGGTCCTTCCCATTTTGAGAGTAACTTTCCTGCAAAAAATCTGAGACGAGACCTATACAATAGAACTTTCTCACCAACATTAAATTCTCTTTTAAGAATTCTCCTATCATGCCATCTCTTAACTTTTTCTTTAAAGAGTCTAGCATTTTCATAAGCCTCACTTCTCCATTCATCTAAAGAACTTAAATGCAACAACCTTTTCTCACCGGCAAGTTTAAAATCTCTATTAAGTTCTCTCACTGCCCAATAAGCTTTGTGTTCTAATTCTAAAGGCAAGTGACAAGCTTTACCATAAACCATTTTATAAGGAGACATGCCCATGGGGTTCTTATAAGCAGTTCTATAAGCCCATAAAGCATCATTTAACTTACTAGCCCAATTTTTTCTAGATTTATTAACAGTCTTTTGCAAGATAGATTTAATCTCCCTATTTGACAATTCTACTTGTCCACTAGTTTGAGGATGATAGGCTGAAGCAATTCTATGATTAACACCATATTTAGCAAGAGTCTTTCTAAAACCACCATGGATAAAATGAGAACCTCCATCAGTCATAAGATATCTAGGTACACCAAACCTAGGAAAAATGACATCTTGAAGCATTTTTAAAGAGGTCTCACCATCAGCACTTTTAGTAGGTATAGCTTCTACCCATTTAGTGACATAATCAACAGCAACAAGTATATGAGTATTACCTTGTGAAGAAGGAAAAGGACCCATGAAGTCGAATCCCCAACAATCAAATGGTTCAATAACAAGAGAATAACTCATAGGCATTTCATTGCGTCTAGAGATATTACCAACCCTTTGACATTCATCACAAGATAAAATAAACTTTCTTGCATCCTTAAAGAGGGTAGGCCAATAAAAACCTGATTGTAGAACTTTCTGCGCAGTTCTATCTCCAGCGTGATGCCCTCCATAAGCACTTCCATGGCATTTCCTCAGTATTTCCTGTTGTTCATATTCAGGAACACATCTTCGCATAATACCATCGACTCCTTCTTTATATAAGTGTGGGTCATCCCAAAAGTAATGCCGCAAGTCATAAAAGAATTTCCTTCTTTGCTGAGCTGAAAAGGTTGGAGGCAAGTACTTGGAAACAATAAAGTTAGCATAATCAGCATACCAAGGACTATCTCGCGAACTTACACTTATTGCAGCCAATTGTTCATTTGGAAAGCTATCATTAACAGGAATAGGATCATAAGGAATGCTTTCCAATCCTTTTCTATCTATGATATGCAAATCAAATTCTTGCAAAAGAAGTACCCATCTAATAAGCCTTGGCTTAGCATCTTTCTTTTCCATAAGGTATCTAATTGCAGCATGATCAGTATGAATAGTGACTTTCGAATCAACTATGTAGGGTCGAAATTTGTCACAAGCAAAAACTACAGCTAGAAATTCTTTTTCAGTAGTGGCATAATTCTTTTGAGCAGAATCAAGAGTTTTACTAGCATAATGAATAACATTTAACTTTTTATCTACTCGCTGCCCAAGAACAGCGCCTACAGCATAATCACTAGCATCACACATAATTTCAAAAGGTAAATTCCAATCAGGTGGTTCAACTACAGGAGCGGTGATTAAAGCCTTTTTCAAAGTTTCAAAAGCTTCCTTACAATCATCATCAAAAACAAATGGTACATCTTTTTGAAGAAGATTAGTAAGAGGCTTGGAAATTTTAGAGAAATCTTTAATAAACCTCCTATAAAAACCAGCATGACCAAGAATACTACGAATACCTTTAACATCTTTGGGACAAGGCATCTTTTCAATTGCCTCCACTTTAGCTCGATCAACTTCAATACCTCTTTCAGAAATTTTATGTCCAAGAACAATTCCTTCATTAACCATAAAGTGGCATTTCTCCCAATTAAGAACAAGGCTAGTTTCTTCACATCTCTGCAAAACTTTGTCAAGGTTGTGCAAACAATTATCAAAGGAAGTTCCATAGACGGAGAAATCGTCCATGAAGACTTCCACAATTTCCTCACAAAAGCCATGAAAAATAGCAGACATGCATCTTTGAAAAGTAGCAGGAGCATTACATAAACCAAAAGGCATACGTCTATAAGCATAAGTTCCATAAGGACAAGTAAAAGTAGTTTTCTCTTGATCTTGCGCTCTCACAGCAATTTGAGAAAACCCAGAATACCCATCAAGGAAACAAAAGTGAGTTTTCTTGGACAACCTCTCAAGCATTTGATCAATAAAAGGCAAAGGATAATGATCTTTCTTAGTTACTTTGTTAACCTTTCTAAAATCAATGCACATCCTATAACCAACTACTACTCTTTGAGGAATTAGTTCATCATTTTCATTAGGAACAACGGTAATTCCTCCTTTCTTAGGAACACAATGCACAGGACTTACCCATCTACTATCAGCAATAGGATAAATAATACCAGCTTCAAGAAGTTTTAATACCTCATTTCTTACCACTTCTTTCATCTTGGGTATTAAACGACGCTGATGCTCAACAACAGGCTTTGCATCAGGTTCCATGTTGATGGCGTGCTGACATATAGTAGGAGAAATTCCCTTCAGGTCATCAAGAGTATATCCCATAGCTCCGCGGTGTTTCCTCAACACTCCCAATAACCTTTCCTCCTCTGTACCTGAAAGTTTAGAGCTGATAATAACAGGATATATTTTCTTATCATCAATATAAGCATATTTAAGATTATCAGGCAGAGGTTTCAAATCAAAAACAGGATCCTCCTTGGGTGGCATTGTGGTACCCAAATCTTCCACAGGTAAATTGTGTTTGAGCATAGGTTGACGAAGGAATACTTCATCAAGCTCATTCCTTTCTTCCCTGAAGTTCTCACTTTCATGATTCTCCATATGTTGCTGCAAAGCATTGTTAGGAGCAAGAACAATAGATGCAAGTTGAGCAATTTCAAAATCCTCACTAGGCAATTCAGTTTCATAAGGTGCTTTAGCAAATTTAGAGAAATTGAATTCATAAGATTCACCAGCAAATTTAGTAAAGATTTTCTCTTTCTTACAGTCTATAACAGCACCACAAGTATTCAGAAAAGGTCTACCAAAAATAATAGGACAACTATCATTGGCAGCCGACCCAAGTACAAGAAAATCAGCAGGGTATTTAGTCTTACCACAAAGGACTTCGACATCTCTAATGATACCAATTGGAGAGATAGTTTCCCTATTAGCAAGCTGAATAACCACATCAATCTCTTCAAGTTTACAAGGAGCAATTTCGTGCATAATTTCCCTGTAAAGCTCATAAGGAATAGCACTAGAACTTGCACCAATATCACATAAACCATAATAGCAATGATCACCTATCCTAACAGAAAGCACAGGAACACTAGACTTCCTAGAACTTTTAGGATGTGAGACAATATTAGAAGCATCCTCACAAAAGATAATGTGTCTATCTTCTAAATTTTCAGTGACAAGATCTTTAACCAATGCTACAACAGGTTCAACAGTTATTTGCTCATCAGGTTTGGTAGTTTTCTTATTACTTTTACTAACAACACCAGTTATGATAGTATGTTCCTTAATCTTATTAGGAAAAGGAACTTTTTCAATATAAGGTTCTGGAATAATGCGATCAACAACATTAACCTCAACACCTTTAGATATATGAGAAACAGATTCATCTTTATATGGTTCATGATAATTTTTAAAACCCTCCTTCGGCAAACCGAAATAGGAAGCAAAGGCTTTATAAAAGTTTGCAACAATTTGAGAGTCAAGACCATAAGTAGTGCTAATTTTGCGATAATCATCAGTATCCATAAATTTTTTAACACACTCAAAGTCATAGTTTATACCTGACTCCCTACCTTTGTCATTCTCCCATCCTTCAGTGTTCTCCTGAATCCGATCAAGAAGGTCCCACTTAAACTCTTCTTTATTACGAGTGAACGATCCAGCACAAGTGGTATCCAATAGAGTTTTATCTTGAAAGGAGAGTCTTGCATAAAAGTTATCAATAACAATATTACCAGGAAGCTCATGAATGGGACATTTGAGCATTAATGCCTTCAATCTCCCCCACGCTTGAGCGATACTCTCTCCATCATAGGGCCAGAAGTTATATATGAGGTTCCGATCCTTATGAATCTCACTTGGAGGATAGAATTTGGAGTAAAAGAGAGGTACAATTTCCTCCCATCCAAGAGAATACCCATTCTTCAGCAGTTTATACCAATGTGCAGCTTTACCAGACAGTGATAGAGAGAATAATTTCTTCTTAACTTCTCCCATCGAGATACCTGCACACTTAAATAACTCGCACAATTCATGCAGAAATAACAAATGATCTCCAGGATGGACAGTTCCATCTCCTGCATAGCGGTTATTTGTGACACGTTCAACAATTTTCATAGGAATTTTGAACGGTATTACCTGCTCATCTGACGCCTCCTCTACTACCTTAGCAGTGGTAGTTGTTTTCCCAAATAGGAATTCAAGAGAAGACCCCTCCATAATGAGATATAGCAGCAGGCAAAAATAAAAACAGCACGTACAATAAATGTTTCCCTTACCAATAGCGCTACACTCCCCGGCAACGGCGCCAGAAAATAGTCTTGATGACCCACAAGTATAGGGGGTGTATCGTAGTACTTTCGATAAATAAGAGTGTCGAACCCAACGAGGAGCAGAAGGTGTTGACAAGCGGTTTTGATGAAGGATTCACTGTAAATGCTCTCAGACAAGTTTTTAGGAGTTTTTGATATGACAGATAAATAAAGTACAAGTAAATAAAATGCAGTAATAATAGTTGCAGCGAGTGGCCCAATCCTTTCTACAGCAAAGGACAAGCCGGTTGTTGTACTTATAATGACCAAACGTTCTTGAGGACACACGGGAATATTGTCAAGTGCTTTCGCTTCATATAGTTGATTAATCTTCATTGTTTTGATAAGTGTTGTGTGGGTGAACCTATGCTAATGCACCGCCCTTCCTAGGACTAATACATACTTGTGATTATACCCCTTGCAAGCATCCGCAAATACAAGAAAGTAATTAAGATAAACTAACCACAGCCTTAAACTTTGAGATCCTGCTATCCCTCATGCATCGATATACCAACGGGTGTTCAGGTTTCTGTCACTCCGGCAACCCCACAATTGGCAAACGAATACACAATGCATTCCCCTAGGCCCATAAAGGTGAAGTATCATGTAGTCGACGTTCACATGACACCACTAGAAGAATAACACCACAACTTAAGCATCAAACCATTAAATATTACTCAACATAGTTCACTACTAACATCAAGACTTCTCCCATGTCCTCAAGAACTAAACGAACTACTCACAAGACATCATACGGAACATGATCAGAGGTGATATGATGATGAATAACAATCTGAACATAAACCTTAGTCCAATGGTTTCACCCAATAGCATCAATAACAAGAGTAATCAACACCGGGAGAGTTTCCCCTATGAAATAGACAAGATTCAGCCCTAGATGTTATAGCGGAGACGGGGTGCAGCGGCGGTGATGATGGTGTTGGCGGTGGAGATCATGATGATGATGATCCCGATGAAGTCCAGCTCGATGACGGTGATGATGGCGACGATTTCCCCCTCCGGGAGGGAATTTCCCCCGGCAATTTCTTCCTGCAGGGGAGCTTTTCGCTCTCTGGTGTTTTCCGCCTCGTGGAGGCGGCGGAATATTTCGATGGCCGTCCTCTGTGTGTTAGGGTTCCGAGGGGGTCAAGTACACAAGGGGGAACGGCTGAGGTGGGCCAGGGCCCCCAAACCACCTGGCGGCGCGGCTGGTGGGCCCGCCGCGCCAACTGGTGAGGAGGGCCCACCCTGGCCCTTCTCAGCTCCCCTTTTGGCCTTCTCCGTCATCTGGTAAAATAGGGACTTCCATATGTCTCCTTCGATTTATTGATCTTCAGAAATAGTGCATCTCGACGGTGCTTTTTCCAGCAGAATCCTGACTCCGGTGTCCAATTCTCCATTATTCATCAAACATGCAAAATAGGTAAAATAACATAAGTAACACTTCTAAATATGAAATATATCGATGAATAGCAGTAAATTATGATATAAAATAGTGATGCAAAATGGACGTATCACCTGCGAACCCTAAAAGTGACAGTATAGGGAAAACAAGGGGGAGATGTTTTAGTTTGAGGATTCTATGTGTTCATGAAGTGTTAATGCGTTGTTCCGGGCTATTCGAAAGGGTAGACCTTAATTACCTGTAGTTCCAAGTTGGCCCCGGTGAAATGGGCAGGTAGGACAATAGATGTTGTGCAAATTCTCTTGGTTAGTACGCACAACTAATTATGGAACACATACCTACATATATCAGAGTTAGAGATAAGTCCCATTGCTATTTATATCTTATTATATGATCAATCTTATTCATGCAACACCCCGCTATCACCTCATGCCTACGTTTTAAATCTCTGAGTTACACTTTCACTTTTCCGGTGAAAACTGGGAAACCCTTGTTCACTACTGCTGTTCTATTTGCTACTTGAATCATACTACTGCCATCACTATCACTGCTGCAAGTTTATTGATATACAGGTGTGGTTGAGAGTGACGCCTCAATTGCCAAAGTCTTATTGGTATTCTTGTGTTCCCATCGTGTCGAACTATAAATTTGGGTAATACTTCCCAACGAAGATTTCAGCGATCCCCTATACTTGTGGGCATCAAGACATTTTCTGGCGCCGTTGCCGGGGAACCTAGCTTTATTGGTAAGACAACTTGTTATCATTTATTTGCTGCATTTGCTTTTTCCTAACCATGGGAAAGGAAAAGATTACTCCGAAGGAAGTGAGGCCTTCAACTACTCGTAGAGGTACGGACTTGCTAAGTAGGCCAAACTTTTCACCTAATGCTGCTTCTGCTGTTGTTCCTAAGAAAAAAGGAAAAGTTTTGAATAGTTCACCATTGTCTAAGATGTCTACTAGTACTGAAAATGATTTAATATGTGGTAGCATAGACAATGAAGTGACACCTGAAACACCTGAAACATCTGAGATAACTGAAACACCTGAAACTCCTGAATCTTCTATTATTGAAAATGTTGAGTCTGAATTAGAAGATAATGAATATTGTGATGATGAACATGAAACTTCTTCTGAGGAAGAGGATGCATTTACTATGGCTTTTATGGATTCGAATTTTGATAAATTGGATAAACTTGATAGCTATAAAAATTCTCCTCTTGATGATTATTTCCCTGTTACTGAGAAAATGAATGCTCCAGCTATTAAAATTAAAGACAAAGATTATGAGTTTAGTGTTGATCCTGAAATAATTGAAAAAGCTGAGAAGTATAAGTTTTATGGGAGAGACAATGAGTTCCCTTTTGAACACATTGCTGATTTGCATGATTTATCTGTGTTATTTGGTAAAGATGAAATCCACCAACGCTATTATTTCTTAAAGTTGTTTCCTTTTACTTTGGGAGGAAATGCTAAAACTTGGTATAATCGTTTAGAACCTGGATGTATTACTAGCAAGGAGGAATGCTTGCAGGTATTTTATAATAAATATTTCCCTGCTGATAAGATTCATGGTTTAACTATTGAGATTAGCAACTTTTCACAAACAGAGAAGGAGGATTTACCCCAAGCTTGGGGGAGGTACAGTAAGATGGTTAGGAAATGTCCTACCCATGGCTTCAAGAATAATGAAATACTTGATATATTTTACAATGGACTAACTGAAAATACAAGAGGCTATCTTGATAGTATTGCAGGTAGTGTTTTCAGGGAAAGGACCGTTGATGAAGCAACTGAGTTATTGGAAACTATCTCTAGAAACTATGAAGATTGGAATATTGAAATAATAGATGACAGAGAGATATTTCCAGAGAAGAAAGGAGGTATTCTTGAATTAAACAATGAGGCAATGAAGGGAGCCTCCAAGGATATGAAAGAGAAGGGAATTAAAACCTCTCATCTTAAGGAATTATCTGAAATGGGTGTTAAACTTCCTATTGATCGACCATGTTTTCCAATCCCAGTCAATGCTATAAGCTCTTTGGAAGGTAATGAAAAGGTAACACCTCCTATTGATGTATCATATGTTAATGATTTTGCTTATCATAATAAACCTGAAGAGCATGATATTAGAATGAATATGATGGAAAACTCTCATAAAATTAAATTCCTTCGTGAAAATATAAATGCTAGTGTGGGAGAAGTTAGAAGAATTGTTAAACACTGTGAAATGATGAATAATCAAATTGAACAAATGGTTTCTCTTCAAAATCAATTGTATGAAAATCTTATTGAGAAGAAACAGGTTTGTGGGGTTAGTACTAGAGGTGGTGCAAGTACTCAGGACCCTGACTATCCTGAAAACCATCCCAAGAGAAAAGAGCAAGAGGCTCTCAAAAGGAAATCTTCTGCAGGAAAATCTCCCAATGGAAACAAAGGCATTGATGATTCTCAAGAACAAGACAATGATATTTCTATTTCTGATGCTGAGACCGAAGATGATAATGTTGAAGAAGAGGAATCATCTCCACCTGAAGAAGATCAACATGAAGTTGAAAATATTGCAGAACCTGAACCTCCTGAAAAGGAAGACCCTCAACCATCTACTGAGAAGAACAAAAAGAAGAATCATCCAAATCCACAAAAAGGTAAAGAGAGGGATCCATGGGTACAAAGACCCATACCATATCCCCAAGAGGTAATGAAATCTTTGGATGATGCTAGGTTTGAGAAATTTTTTGAGTTGATTAAAAATTTATGTTTGCAAATTCCTCTTGTTGATGCTATTAAAATTCCTCCATACTCAAAATATATGAAAGATATTGTCACTAATAAAAGGAAGATACCTAATGATGCAATTACTGCTATGCTTGCTGATTATTCATTTGAAGGAAAATTGCCTGAAAAGCGTGGAGATCCTGGTATTCCGACTATTCCTTGTCGTATTAAAGAAACTTATGTGAAATATGCACTATGTGATTTAGGAGCTGGTGTTAGTGTTATGCCTTTTTTTTATATAAGAAACTTAACCTAAACAAATTGGTTCCAACTGAAGTTTCATTGCAAATGGCTGATAAATCAACTGCTAAACCTATAGGTATATGTGAGGATGTTCCTATCTCTATTGCTAATGTGTTAATTCCTACAGACTTTGTTATATTAGAAATGCCTGAGGATGATAATCTATCTATTATTCTTGGAAGACCCTTTTTAAACACTGCAGGAGCTGTGATAAATTGCACTGAGAGCAAAGTGACATTTAATGTAAAAGGAAATGAGCATACTATCTATTTTCCCAAGAAGAATGCTGTTACAGTGATAAACAAGAGTGTGAATTCTATTCAAAGAAATACTATTATGATTGGAAGCTTTGAAATTGCACTACCACCTCCTGCACCAAATATGCTACCTTGATGATTGGAACTATTCCAATCAAATATGAGGTATCTTGAAACTCTTCTTTATATATAAAATAAGAATCATGTATTATATCTTTTGCATATTATTAATGAGACTTGATCAACCTCATTACTAATGTGGAAATGATGAAAACTTGATTCCCATAAAAATTTGTATTGCATTTTAATTTTATTTATCTTAGAATTTTAGAGTATATGCATAATCATAATTATTTCAGAGTTCAGAAATTCCAGAATATGAAGTTTGAAAAATTCTCTTTAGAAAATTGTCTCTGAAAATTCCAGAAAAATTTGGAGGTAAGTTATTTAACCAGAGGGACCATCTGCCAGAAGTGGGACACCAGGAGGCCACCAGGGACCAAAATGGGGTGTCCCACGCGGCCAGATTCCTTGGCCGCGTGGGACCCACCAACTTTGTCCCCAGGTGGTGTTAGGTGAGTGTCCTGTGCCCATCTCCTTCCCCTCGACAGAAAACCACTTCCAGGTATTTTTCCCAAATTTTCCCGAGCTCGTTCTTCCTGCTATCCTTGGATCTCCAAGTTTAGGGCAGATTTTTCAAATCTGTTTGGTGGGATTGCTCCTTGGTATGTGACTCCTCCACCCATCCAATTATTTTTTGTTCTTGTGCCTCATGTATGAAGTATTTTGCTGCACTAGGTGTCACCTAATATGCTTGAGAAATCCATGGATTTAAGTTTTCTAGTTGATATGGATGCATGATATTGATGTGGAGACTAGTTATGGATGGCTCAATGTTGTTTTAGAGTGCTACATCTTAATTTTTGTTGAATATTATTTATGGGCAGCAAGGTACCATGATGAACAAAGGCAAGGCATTGCTTGGGATGAGCTCAAGACCGAGGAGAAGAGCATCTAAAGTCTCCCTTAATTATGATGACAACCATCTTTGGGAGGATGATGCAGTTTTTGTGGGGGAGAAGCTGAAGATCCATACAACTAGATGGCAAGACCCCATGTTCTTGAGCAGTGGGGGATAAAAGAAGACTTCGACACCTTCGCCAATGCAACTGGTTTGCTTGAGTTTGCCCAAAATCCACGAGGTACATACGAGGAACTCTCGCGAGAATTCCTCTCCACATTCAGGTTTGAGGGCCCTGAGATCTACAAGCACAGTAAGAAGAGTAAGGCACCCACTCCTACCTTTGTTTGTAAATTTACTATGAGGGGGGAGCGCCTTGTTATGTCTTTGGAGGAGTTTTGCAAAGCTATTGGTGTGGAAAACAGGGGTAGTTGGGATGAAACCCGTGCTGACTCCAACCAGGAGCTTGTTGCATTTTGGCACTCTATTTCTGTTAACTCTCATGATAGATTGAATAGGGGTAAATTTACTCATATACAGCACCCAAGTTTGAGATACTTTGCGTTGTTCCTTGCAAGAGGATTTCTTGCTAGAGACAACAATTCTGCTTGCACGGGACCAATGGTTTATTTACTTAAATGTGCAAAAGAAAACACCACATGTGGTATAACTTGGGAGTCATTCTTGCTAGATCCTTGCATACGGCTGTGAGTAGAAATATTACTGATCAAACCCCTATTTATGCTGGTGCTATTGCTACTTTAGTGTATGAATACATTAAAGATGAAAGAGGTTATGGTGATAACATGGGTACTCCTGTGATAGAGTCCAATTTACTCGATTTTGCTTTGACTACCCGTATGGATATAAGTGTGATGCATGGGGATCATTATTGGTATAACTATTTGAGTACTAATGGACAAAGAGTGCCCATTAGGCTCCCCCGTGCTGACCTTTTTGACAGGAGTACCGGAAAATGGATTGTGGAAGAGATGCCGCCTCAAGAGGAGCCACAAGATCCAGGGATGCAAGGCTACCAACCTCGAGAGGAGCCCCAAGACTCAGGAATGCAAGGCTACCCATATGGTTACTTCCCTGGAGGTGGAAGTGGATACAACTACTACCCGGGATACTAGCTTGATCGCAAGCTTGGGGGAGTACCTCTCTCCCTTTCCATTCATTGTGTTATATCACTGTTATCTTGTTATGTTTTAGTTTCTTGTTCTAAAAATCACAAAAACACAAAAAGATTTCATTTGTTTCTTTTGTTTAGTTACTTCTGGACATTTACTTTATGCATCTTAAAACTAAAAAGAACAAAAACATTTTCGTTTTATTGAATCCAAAGTGAAAACGGAGGTGCAGGAATTGCTGAAATCTGCTCACTGTTCTATTTTTCATATTTTCTCTGTAACTCCGAATGAGCTAAAATTTTAACCACTACTGCAACTTTTCATAACCTACACACCCGTAAATTATGAGATTTTTCTGAGGTGTCTAGGTAGGGTAAAAACAGTACTGTATGCAGTAACATTTTATGGCAGATTTGAGTTTTTATTGCGCAGTTCAAATTGGGAGAGGAGAACAACAATGATGAGTTGATGTGCATGAAGTGGATGAAAGGTATGACACCTTTGCCGTGCTTATGTGGACTTTTTAATAACAGCAAGTGCGCACATCATAGTTTCTTTAACATCTAGGGAAGTGGTAGCAAATGTTTATCTTCTCCGTGTTCTAGTATGTTATATTATGATGCAAGTGAGATAATATGTAGCGACAACACTTGGATGTGAGTTGAGTAATTGTGGCTCTAAACAAAGGTCTACGCATCCCATTGTGCTTGCTAAACTTGCCAACCAAAGAATAAAAGAATTTTTCAAATGATAAACATGAAGTCATATGCTTGACAAGCTTAGTGGTTGGGAGTTAACTTAAATGTGCTGACACATGGAAAGCTTTCAACATTGCACTAAATTATATTTAGTTGATATCATGTACCTTTGTTTATGGATGCTTATCATGTGCGAAATAAATGTGGAAACTTAGTAAGTTTGAGGAGTAGGAATAATTGGCTAGAGAGACGCCTGGGCCGCCAACCTAAGCCATGCATCATTCATGGTGGAAATTTACAGCGTACCATAGTGAACATTCAGTGATGCACATCATAATAAAAAGCTACACAAATAGTAAATAAAAGAGTGCTGAGATTGTTCATTGTCTGTTTGTCTTGTCGTTTGGACATGGGCTTGTTCCATGTCTTGGGACAAGAGGTACCCCAGTTGACGCTCTTGATGACGCTTTTATTACTTGCAATGACTGAAAAACTCGAACTTGCCTAGTGACCGAGTTGAGTAGCACATGGTGTAGGTACTCGTATTCACGGGGCATGAGACTTTCAACCTCTAGTTGGTCAAGCATATGAGTCATAATAGGGAACACCAAATGGTTTGATAAAACTGAGAGCAAGGTTGTAAGCACAATGAGTTCATTAGTCAATAAAAGAAAGAATCAAAAGATCTCAAAAATCTTGTCTTGATTCAATTAAAAGCGATGCAAGAACCTTTGTTTATTTCTACAGTTGGGCAAACTCATCCAAGTATTGACACTTCATGATATTTCTCTTGCAACATGTATAAATGCTTTAACACTGATTAGATATACCTTTGCTAGCATTTTGTTATTTGTTATGGAAATTATGTTTTGAATACTTGTTGGTATTAAACGGTGTTACATATGCAATGCAAAGTTCTTGTCAAAGTCTTTTTATCGCTTCTGCACTATGTTTGAGTTGTTCGAGGACAAACAACGAGCTAAGCTTGGGGGAGTTGATGCACCTAAAATGCATCTACTTTTCCAAGCACTTTGCTTCATAATTTGCTCCGGAATCTTCCCATATTTGAATAAACCTGCTGAATCTGACGCTGTTTTTAGCAAAGTCTCGTTTCTGGTTATTTTTGCAGGAAATTAAATCGGGGAAAAATACCACGTCATTTTTTATGGAAAAGGAGGACAACGTGCAAAGGATGGACACGAGGAAGCGCCGGAGGCCCAAAAGAGGGGCCCCACGCGGCCAGATCCTTGGGCCGCGTGGGCCCACCTAACTGGAGCCTCGGGCGCCGCCTCTCCTTCGGCTTTTCGCGTACCCCCTCATATATACGAAAAAGTGGGTGCCCTAAGAGGAGGAGAGCTTTCGCGAAACACACCGCCGCCGCCACCACGATCTTCGTTTTCGGAGACAGATTGATCCAGGATTTCTCCTCCGGTGGAGGGATCCGGAGACCGTCTTCACCGCCATCTTCACCGCCTTCATCTCCATCGACCATGAGCTCCCTCTCCATCACCATGTGTGAGTAGTCCGCTGTAGGCATGTGAGGTGGATGGGGATTGGATGAGATTGATCATGTAATGATACCCGTTGTTCGAGATCTTAGGGGTTTATCTTGAGGATATTTTTGTATTGTGTTGATGCACTTATGCTATACTTAATGCTTGTTACTAGGGCCCGAGTGGCATGATTTCAGTACTGAACTTATTTTGCTTCATCATATAATTGAGTTTGGTATTTATCTGCAAAGTGTATCACCTGCTATTATGTTGAACCTGCGAACCCTAAAAGTGACAGTATAGGGAAAACAAGGGGGAGATGTTTTAGTTTGAGGATTCTATGTGTTCATGAAGTGTTAATGCGTTGTTCCGGGCTATTCGAAAGGGTAGACCTTAATTACCTGTAGTTCCAAGTTGGCCCCGGTGAAATGGGCAGGTAGGACAATAGATGTTGTGCAAATTCTCTTGGTTAGTACGCACAACTAATTATGGAACACATACCTACATATATCGAGTTAGAGATAAGTCCCATTGCTATTTATATTTTATTATATGATCAATCTTATTCATGCAACACCCCGCTATCACCTCATGCCTACGTTTTAAATCTCTGAGTTACACTTTCACTTTTCCGGTGAAAACTGGGAAACCCTTGTTCACTACTGCTGTTCTATTTGCTACTTGAATCATACTACTGCCATCACTATCACTGCTGCAAGTTTATTGATATACAGGTGTGGTTGAGAGTGACGCCTCAATTGCCAAAGTCTTATTGGTATTCTTGTGTTCCCATCGTGTCGAACTATAAATTTGGGTAATACTTCCCAACGAAGATTTCAGCGATCCCCTAAACTTGTGGGCATCAGCGCTGCAATAATCAAAGGAGACATACAACTATGAAATTTAAATTGTGAACAAATTATCTCATATTTGGAATTCAATTGTAGAGGATAAATATGAACGCAATGAGCGGCATGGCCATCTGTTTGAGCATCTAGTAGTTAATTACTGTTCTGTTTTAAAATAATGAACTTCTTGTTATGATCCTCCAATTAATTGTTCATGTTTATGATAAGTTTCTACACTTCTGCAGGTGATCCCTTGCTACATCAGACCATATTTCCTTGAGAAGTATGGTGTCAAAACCTCCGACAGGACAACTTTTGAAGCTACACTGACAACCATATTTCCCAGCATAACGTTTCGGTGAGTTTCTCTGCCGTGGCAGCGTTTTGGTGAGTTTCTCTGCCGCGGCAGCGTTTCGGTGAATTTCCTGCCGCGGCAGGGTTTCATTGAGTTTCTCTGCCGTGCCAGGCGACACGGCTGTGTTGTTGTGAGATTGTCAGATTTGATGGATAATTCAATAACAAGTTCGAAAACATAAGTGGGAATTACAGAAGCAGTTCAAATGGTACTAACAAAAAAAATATAATTGTATGTATTACAAGTGTGGTATCATTCAACATCGCTATCAATATCAGAATTTTTTCCTCCAACATCACTTATGTTCTCTTCCGATATGTCAACTTGTTCATCTTCGCTGATATCCATGTCAACGTTGTGACTGTCATCCTCAATCTCTAGTTCACGAACTATGCGAGCATCAACATGTACAATTTCATCAGCTCGATGATCCTCCTCCTCTTCTTCCACCTCTGCTTGATCGTCTACGCCGACAACATCGTGAAATGTATGATCCACTGAACCTTCGTCCTCCTGGTATGCATCTTCATTCCCTACGTATGCATCTTCATTGCCAACTTCTCTTTCTGGAACATCATATATGTGTCTGTGGCTAAACTTCTGCACAACTTTCCAAGGATGACCAAACTTTGTATCCTCCAAGTAAAAGCATGTTTCCGCTTGACTCGCCAGTATGAATGGTGAATTCTTGTACCATAGCACAGAAGTATTAACACTTTTAAAAAACCCATCATCTTTTATCTTGGAACCCCTCCTTGCAAGGTCAAACCAGTCACAACGAAACAGGAACACTGATCTGTCGCTGTGCTTGTTAGTCCCATACTGCAACTCAAGAACTTCTTGCAGAACACCGTAGAACTCACTCTCTTCTTGGTCACCAAAAGATCCCTTTGACACTACGCCTGAATTTTGAGTCTTGAGGTCTTTATCACGAGTGAGCGTGCGAAACCTAGCACCCTTTACAAAGCAACCAGAGTATACTACTACACGTTGGTCTGGCCCAACAGCAAGAGACTTCAAATCTTCTGATGCATTGTTCAACTGTCTCACATGCTTTTGAAACCAACCTGCAAACTCTCTCTCAAGCGTCTTCTCGATGTCATTCACACCACGACTTATTAATTCTTGTCGGAAATCACTGAAACAAATAACGAAACATATCAACTACAAGTCAATTTTGTATGCAACATTAATAAATAGTAATTTTGGTGAAGCTAACTTACTTGACATAACATCGTGCCTCTTCACAATTGTTGAGCACGAACCAAACCATTTTGTCAAATTCTTTGTCAAAATGTTTCAAAGTGGATTTCCCAAGACCTTTAGCTCCAATTGAAAACACTTCTAACTCATCACGGTCAGGTTTTCTCTCTTTATCTTGGTTCCTATCATCTTTGTTAAATCTTGTTTCTGTGTCATCCTTGAAAAATCTAGAGCAAAAGATCAAACACTCATCAACAATATAGCCCTCTGCAATAGAACCTTCGGGCCTTGATTTATTGCGGACAGTAGACTTAAGGTAACCTAGTCTTCTCTCCACTGGATACATCCAACCATAATGAACAGGCCCCCTTAGAAGATCCTCATCAGGAAGATGAACAGCTAAGTGCACCATAACATCAAAAAATGCTAGGGGGAAGAGCTTCTCAAGTTTGCATAGGATCACAACAATTTCAACCTGCAATCGTTTCAGCACATCAACTTTCAGAGTTTTGGCACACAACTCCCTAAAAAATCTTCCCAACTCTGCAATAGCCGCATACATTTCCTTCGATGCAATTCCCCAGAGGCCAGCCGGCAACACACGCTGCAGAAGTATGTTGCAATCATGCGTCTTCATACCGGTCAGCTTACAACCATCAACATCCACACATCTTTCCCAGTTTGAGCAATAACCATCTGGGAATCTGGTTTTTGCCAAATACCTGCATAAATGTTTCTTTTTTTCCTTGTCAAGCGTCAACGGTGCAGGGGGCTTCGCATAAGTGTCTGGTACGTCACCTTCTTTCACAATTTTCTTCAACCAATACTTCTCCCTGATTTTGAATGTCTTCAAATCAATTCTAGCTTTAACTGTGTCCTTATTCCTGCCCTCAAGTTCAAGAAGGGTACCAACAATATTGTCACATATGTTCTTCTCAATATGCATCACATCCAAGTTGTGAGCTAACTTAAGTTCTGGCCAATATGGTAGATAATGTAAGTTGACCTTCAGGTGCCAGGTTGGTCCACCTTCAGCTACACGCTTTCGCTTTCTACTTTTTCCATGTTCAAAATCCTTAACCCTGTCTACATGCTCCTTTAATTCTTCGGGTGTAAACTTCCTTGGTGGATCTCTATCCTCATATTTTCCATTAAAAAGTCTGCTTTTCCTATACGGGTGATCCGAACGAAGAAATCGCCGATGCCCAACATATCCAATTTTGCCCTTCAAAGATTCATAGCAAGGATTCTCATCGCAATGCACACACGCATAAAAGTGTAGCGGACCTGCACTTAAAAATTGGCAAGATCCCTGTGTATAGTGCAAACCCTGGATCGATTCATTTGCACACACAGTCTAAGATGAATATCATGCAAATGCGTCAAATTTTATTACATCGCATGATCCAGACTTACAATATTCATTACAAATTGCATAGCTCAAGGCTAGCATTTTACAAAGTTTAGCACAGCGGAATAAAAGTAGCAGTGAGTCTCCATCATCTTCATGTGCCACAGGCGAAACATGTTGGTTGTAGACTCAAAATCCTTATACGAAACCTCACTCATCGTCTGAACATCCTGCAACAGGAAAAATGTTGCAACAAGGTGGGTCAGAACCATATAAAATGGATCTGGCAAGTGACACTCTGTGGACACTTAGTGGAATAACTCTAATAACCTATATGCATATTTGGCTGTTGGAGTTCAAAGGCTAATTTGCATAAAGCTAGTTTTATCTTATCACTTTGTAAAACATTTTGCATCTATTAAATTGGTAACGCTGGTAAAACCCCAGTGAAACCGTGACAACACATGGTAAAACCCCAGTGTGTCAGGTGACTACCTCCGGTAAAACCCCGGGGAGTCCCTAATGTTGTTTACTAACAAGTTTTATTTTGAAGTTGGCATGTTGGGATCCTCCGTTGACGTCCTTGATCAGCTGCTCAGAATTGTCCGTAACCGGGGACACGGCTAAGTACTTAGTTTTGACACTCTCGAGAGGTTGTGCATGTTCACCATTAGACTTAACCAACCCAAACTATCCCCACACTCCAATAGTGATAGGGGAAAAGAAGAAGGTTAAGACGAGATCCTTCAGAAGCATTTTCCCACCCCATACCGGCCTGACGCGCTCCACCTACAATCCTCTACCACCACCTGTCAAGCCGGGGTGAGTCCACGCAACTTATTCGATCAAGACAGAGCCCATATGACCAATGGCTGCACTGGAAGCAATCTTCACTTGGAGTTCTTCAGATCCCTTTGTTCCTGGGTGGCCATCCACAAGTGAATATCCCTCAGGTAAAACCCCTGGGGACAACACTCAACTCTCAACAGCCAATCAAGCCCAAATCCACCCAGGTGTTCATTTAACTTAGTAGAATTTAAGTTTTTCAATAAAACACTTTTGCATAGCATCAATAATTCTACTAAGTTATCATAGGATTCTAGACACAACTAGTAAAAAGGAGATAGTAGTTTTAGCATAGCAATACTATCCAACACATGCGTATAGAAAAATATACTAAGTCATGCATAGAAAAATACTTAGGAAATTTATGGGGGTGTGCCACTTGCCTTTGAAGTTGGTGAAGAATCACACTCTTCACAAGACGAAACGTTGCTCTCCGTACA
The DNA here is from genome assembly GCA_947311845.1 of Poa pratensis. NCBI lineage: Eukaryota > Viridiplantae > Streptophyta > Magnoliopsida > Poales > Poaceae > Poa > Poa pratensis. The sequence goes on along the minus strand of CAMZMU010000057.1, from coordinate 26,630,358 downwards.
ATCTATACATTGAAAACACAACAATAATATAAACAAGCATGCTAACAATCATACAAACAAAAAGAAGAAAACAATTAAAGAACAAACATAGCAAACGATTTTTAAACAAGTTAGTTAGAAAATGGTCAATGTTCAACTCTCAAAAGAGTTATGGAAAAAGGGTTTATGGTTAGCTACTAGGGCATGGGTTGGTCAAGGTTTAAGTTTGAAAACAAATCAAACTCTAGTGGATCCCTATTTTTTGTGCTTCACCTTGGACTTCTCCTCTTGAGTGTTGGTCACATCTTCTTGAGTCTTGATCTTCTTTTGATCTTTAATTATAGCACTTTAGGGACTTCATTGAATTTTTGTAGAATTGATGGTTTTGCAGACTTGAGGGTTTTGGTATCACCAAGGCTGGTCTTGAATCTAACTTGGCCACACCACTAAGTCAAAGGGAAAAGAAAAGAAAGGGAGACAAACTTAGAGAAGATGGGGTTGGTCTTTTTGAAGTTCCTCTTGTTTTCTTCTAAGTGCTTCCACTTCTTGGAGATGGCTAAGTCACTTCTTGGAGATGGCTAAGTCATCCCTTGGTTCTCCTTGTAGTAGCATCGTGTTGAAAATTCCAAGTTGACAAATGGGGCACCTTCATTGCATTTCATGGTTTTTCACAAGTCCTAACTTGGTGGTTTTTCAACTTGGAGAGTCAACTAGGCAAAACATACATGGAATTGGTTTCATGGTGTCCAATGGCTTAGGTTTTGGTCTCTCTGGTCTAAAGTTAGTACTTAGAACAATTTTGCTAAAGAAAACATATTGAAAACATTGTCAGAAATTAAACTAAGTCAAAAAATTACACTATGCCAATTATTCAAATATAGTTTCTGATTTTAAATCATCAAAATGATGCTCAAACATATTTTATAACAGAGGAATAAAAATATACATCTTCTAAGGTTTCTAAAACTATTTTATATGAAATTTTTGGACTTATAGATTTAAAGATATGTCAAAATTACTCAAATAGCTCATTTGCAATTTGAATAAATTTAAACTACTCAAAAATGAAAAATATCAGAACTAAAATAATATACCAGGCAGGGGCTTTCCAAGGATATTTTATTTACAAATTTTGGACATACATAATTATATCTATTGTCAAAATTCACTCAAATTATCCATTTTTGCAAATTGAATAAATGTGAAAATCAAAAATTGAGCCTCTGATTTTTTGTAAACAGTTTAAAATATCCAAAAAATATTTCTAGCAGTGGCTAACTATTCTATAGATCCAAAGGTTTCCAAAAATATTTTATTTGCAAAATTTGGATTTATAGATTTAAAGTTATGCCAAATATACTCAAATCACACATTTGAAATTTGAATATTTTAAACTATGTCAAAACTGAAATTTAGCGGAGCTAAAATATTCTACAAGTCTAGAGCTTTCCAAAAATATAAAGTTTGATAATTTTGGCCAAACCAATAAAAAGTTCTAATGGTTTGAAGTTAGAGGGGCTTTTCTGCAAAACTGTCAATTTAAATCAAAACAGAAAATCATTTCCACGCGGGCGCTGACTGGATCTGACGTGGCCGCTGACTGGGCGCTGACTAGGTGCTGACTTGGCTGCTGACGTGTTTAAGTGATCAGATCTAATCCATTGGATCCAGATTTGAGGGCTGAGAACGAAAGATACCTTTTCGCGTGGATCTTCTAATCGTGGCCGTAGGTATCAGATCTGACGGCTGAGAGCCGTTGACCAAAACCAGGCGGTGGAACCTCGCCGGAGAATGGCGTGGCGGTGGCGCTGGTCTCGGATGGTTGACGTCGAGGATGCTCCGGTGGTCCCTGGGCTCGAGGAAGGCCACTACGACGTGCGGAGCGTCGCGGCGAACTCGATGGTGCGGTTGACGGCGACGTGCGCTTCCTGGGACGGCGACGCGACGCGGACGGAGTTGCCGCGGCTCCGCCGAGATTCGGGCGACCAAGCTCAGCTCGATTCCCTGAACGAAAAATTCAACAGAAGGCTCAGGATGATGCGCACGGTAAAAAGGAAGAGAAAGAAATAGGTGGGAGGGCATGGGGTCGTCGGAGCTCGCCGGAAATCGAGGTTTTCGCCGGCGGCAGTGGCAGAGTTCCACGGATGCGTGCGAGCAGCCTGGTGGCTCCCGGGATCTGGGGTTTGGGGCAAAAGAGAGAGGGAGAGGTGGGGGTTATGTAGAGGGAAACGGCGCGTTGATTGCTGCTCTTAATCGCGAGGATTGAAGAGGAATTAACCGCGGTCGTTTTCGGCAACGGGCGCGTGATTTCTTCCTGGAGGATGAAGACGATGACGCGGTTGACCAGTGGGGCCCACGTGTCGGTGAGAGAAGAGAGAGGGAGGCCGCGGTGGGCTGGAGATGGGCTGGCGCGCGCGGCTGGTTGCTGGGCTTCGGCCCATTTTGCTCGGCAGTCCTTTTTTTTGTTCTTTTTATTTTTCTGTTTTCTGAAACTTGTATAACTTTTGCAAAACACTTCCAAATTGATTCAAACCAATTTGTATGGATTTGTAAAAATAAACTTTATGCAGCTATACTATTTAAGCACTTTTGCAGAACAAATCAAAATAATTTTTTTAAAATTTTGCATAAATGCTTAATGGAAATTTTATGTCAATTTTGAAAGTAGGGTTTTAATAAAACATTTGTGGCTTGATAAAATCAAATAAAATAACACAAATGTAGATATTGGAAGTTAGCAATTTTACACTTAATTTGTAAATTTATATAATTGAATCAAACCCAATTTTAAAATAGACAGAGCTTTAATTAAATAACTTAAAACACTTTATAAATAATGTTTTAGAGTTCAGTAAATTCCAACTTTTAAATCCTATAATTTAACCAAAACCATTTTAGAAATAGGCATACTTTAAATAACTTTTGCACTTTGCAAATATGGTTTTTTTTTAGGTTTAAATTTTTTGTCAAAAGTTAAATATTCAAAATCCATTAATTGGAAATAAACATTTTATGAGGTGAAGGTGTCTTTGAAATATTTTAAATCACCTTGTCAAATATATTGGGGTTTATAAAATAACTTGGATAAAAGAGTTTAAACTAAACTCTAATTTTGAAATAAAGATTTCTTGGATATTTAAACAATTAAAGTATTTGAAGATGTCAAAAGTCTTCTATTATTTGGTTTCTACTATAATTTGAATGTTTTCTTTTAATAAAAACAAAAGTTTAAATTTTTAGTGATTTTTGAACATTCCAAAATATTGGGATGTTACAAAAAGCCTCTTGTGCTTCGGCCTGACATAGTGGCATATCCAGGATAATCATGAATCGACCAAAGGAACGCAGCATGCAATTGGAAATAATCCTCTGTGCATGCATCAAATGTCTCCACACCACTCCATAGCTGCATCATATCTTTTATCAGTGGCTGCATAAATACATGAAAATCTTTCCCTGGTGAAAACTTTCCGGGGATTAGCAATGACATCATGAAATTGGATTGATCCATGCACATCCATGGTGGGAAGTTGTAAGGAATGACAAAAACAGGCCAGATACTGTATGCATTCCCATATTTCCAAAGGGCTTGAATCCGTCTGTGGCAAAACCTAGTCTTATGTTACGGGGATCTTCAGCAAACCATTGAAACTTCTTATCGAAGTGCTTCCATGGCTCACCATCAGCTGGGTGCCGCAAAACATTCTCCTCAACAACCCTCTTCTCTTTGTGCCATCTAGTATACGTCGACATTTCCTCTTTAACAAAGAATCTCTGTAACCTTGGAATTATAGGAAAGTACCGTAACACCTTGTGAGGGATTTTTTTGTTCCCACTCAGGTCTTTCCATCTTGACAATCCACACACAGGGCAATGCGTATTTTTCTCATAATCTCCCCAATACAAAGCACAATCAAATTTGCATACATGAATTGTCTTATACCCAAGCCCAACATCAGAAAGTACACTCTTTGCGTCAGCATCAGATTTGGGAAAGTCCACGTCTGGCAAAGCTGTACGTAACAACAGAAGTAACAGATCAAATCCTCTGTTTGTTATGCGGCTGAATGATTTCACATGAAGGAGCTTAATAATGAACGACAACCTAGTGAAGGTGGTGCATCCCTCATGAAGTTCTTTTCTCGCTGCCTCAATGAGATTAGCATACAAATTAGGCTGGTTAGGACCTTTATTTCCATACTTTTGCAGATTATCTACCATAGTAGACGCATCATCAACATAACTGCTCCCATTGTCTTCCTCAAATTCTTCGTCGTTGTCACTTTCATACGCACCATCCTCTCTACTATGCCCTTCATCATCACTGGAATCTTCACCGTGTTCATGCCATCTAGTATACGTAAGGGACATACCAGCACAATTTAAGTGTCGATCCACAACTTTTATATCCTGACGTATCAGATTTAGGTAGTTCTGGCAAGGGCACAAGATTGGTTGATCTGTCCTAGGCAAGTGTTCCCGCACAAACTTGATGAAATCGCTAACACCTTTCATGTATTTAGGTGTGAACTTATTAGTGCCATCAGTTATCCAACTTCGATCCATTGCCTACAATTCAGTTAAGAACGTGCCAACGTTCATCAGAATAGATCTTGAGAACATCAAAATAAATCTAGACCTAATGAACTTACAGGAGAAATCACAGCTGATGCGCGTTGCCGCCTCAGATTGCAGCCTTGACGGATTTCTTCTCGCCTCCACGAGAACCCTGGTCGACTCAACGGCGGTGCGCAAGATCGCCTAGATAGGCCCTGTCTGGTAGCGGCGTGACTTTAACGCGACACACGCGGAAGGAGCAATTAAGGAGACCTTGTTTGTCGTGACATCCAGATCAAAACCATTGAAAAAAAGAAAGGTGCCCTAATTATTACAAAAAAAAACAATAGTTATGTATCTACAACGTCATCACAGTTCTATATCAGCGGTAACACACCGCGTCGTTCGAGCCCAGCATTGCCTCCCCTTTATTCTGCTTCTTCTTCTCCGGCTACGAGAGCAGCCACTCATCTCCTTCTTCTTCTTCTTCTTCTTCTTCTTCTCCGGCGACGAGATATGTCGAGCTCCACTTCAGCCTCCCGCCCGTCGTGGCCCCACTATGGCCTAGTGCCCATGGAGCGATGTCCTGACTGCCCACGCATGGCGCCACTCAAACGGAAAACTTCGAAGGAGGACAAGAATGGCAACTATGGCCGAGATTACGTGAAATGCGAGAGCAGGCCAGAGGGGCAGGTTAGATCTCATGATTTTCCTATATTTATTTTGTTTTTCCTCTCATTTCTTTTTCGTTGGATCTGAGATTTAGGGTTCATGATTTTGTTTCAGATTGTGAAGAAATGCACCCATTTTGAATGGATCGATGACTACGTCATGAGGCTTCAAAGGGAGGGCTTGATTCATTTCAATGGGGCCGCAACCCGGGAGTTGAATCTGCCGTCAGATTTCAATGGGGCCGCAACCCGAGAGCTTAATCTGCCGTCAGCCGTGCAGAATTTGGTCTCTGCCAGCATTGCTCCAAAAGTGGAGGATGCGGATCTAAAGGGAGAATTAAAGAAGATGAACAAGAACTTCAAACAGATGATTCAGTTGAAGAAGCAGGCGAATCTGATAGCTTTAGGATTTTATTTTTTCATTGTTGCTCTAGGGTTTACTTACTTGCTGGTCATCACTCGTTAGATATGTTATCAGTGTGATGTAAGTTTAATGTGTGGATCATGTGCTCTCTGTCTTGCTTAAACTATGTCTCTGTCTCCATCTCTGAATCTCTGTAGTTGTAGCATTGTTTTAACACTTTCAGTTTGTTCAGTTTCGACTGACAACACCGAGAAGAAAAAAAATGTAGTAAATAAAAGTTTTCAACCTTTAGTTTCCCATTGACATATCTATTGACAACATAATATAACAAGCATAACATATAGATATATAAATAGAAGTTCTTACATAAAACACGATATAACACGACAGAGATAAAAAAGTTCACGCTACAGCCAACGACATAACATAGAGAAATATATAAAATAAAAGCCCTAACACACTAGGGAATGCAACACAAGCTTCAGAAGACAGGGCATAGCCTTCACAGCCATCTTCACTTCTACCAGAGGATCTTCACTGCGTCCGTGGCGCGTCGTGTGGCATCGTGACAGAGCGCATCGACGCATGGATGCAGGCAGCCTGGATCACGTCGCCCATGCATAGCAGGCTTGTGGCGGCATCGGCGCATGCATAACAAGCTAGGGCAGTGCTACGCGCAATGACGGCCCAACAATCCAACGGATCCACGGCCCAACATACACCACGATCTTGATTTCAGAAATTATAACAAAAATAATTTTAACCTGACATGTGGCTCCTTATTATATTCAATGACGGATTACATACACCACGATCTTGATTTCGTCACCTATTAACAGAGACGATGGCAGCCCTTCCGGGTCTGGTAATGGGTGACGATTTTTTGTTGACGAAAAATCAATTCGTCAAGCATTCACGTAATTGCGTGACGAAAGATGGATTCGTCACCTATTAAGACATATCCTTGACGGTATGCAATTTCGTCACCAGGGTTTTCGTCAACGAAAATCACATCTCTTGTAGTGATCCCCCATTTCAAAAAAAATGATCGTGCTCAAAGTGGTTGAGATGAACAACAACTTCTCTTGTGTCCTAGGTCGACGAGAATAAACCCGAGTCAGTACCTCGATGGGGATCTGCCCAAACTCACGGTAAACTACCCATGGCGTCGCGACCGCCCATACGAGCGGTCTTGAGCGATCACCGTGTTGATGTCCAGATCGTCATGACCTTCTGCGCGGCCACCTCCATCTATTGGCGATAGACTTTGTTCCTTGGCCCACAAGACACAAGGTTTTGCACCTGAGGATGCAACGCCCCCAACCAGATGACTTCAACTTCGGTGGCGCTGTCTCCTAGAGTGCGTCAAGGTCATCGACACCAGTAGGGTGGGGAAGAAGGTTTCTCTGGATAGAACAATGGAGATATGGGAGGCTGTTGAATCATTCCGCTTCCTAGCGTTGACCTATTTATAGGCAAAGATTTTTTGTTTCGTCCCTCTGTACACGGAAAAATTAATCTCATGTGGAATCAAGGCATAATGGGTGTAGAGACAACTAGACCATGAGAAAACCGCCATCGTCTCGTCAAATAAAAGTATACAAAGATAGAATCTTATCATTACCACTGTGTTACTCCAACACGGAAATCTATCATAGCAAAGACTTGTCAAACTAGCTGTTTGGGAAGTCGAGTGCTATCCAAAGCCCGGGCGGCTAATTACATACCCTCAGCACGACCAATAAAGTAGTGGATTAGAAGGAATTTGGCCAAGACAATGTATGTGAAGACCAAGTTTTGGTTGTTTACTCTCATTTGGACAAACTCTTGAGACTTTGTTGTCACATTTTTCATTGCAAATAGTGATGGAGGGCTTGACATGGGTAGTTTACCTTATGAACCCCCGCCATGTGTATCTCGTATGGGTTTGGTGGACTCGTACATACACGAGTTGGAAATGTGCTCAACAGGTTGCTCCAACGTCAATTGGGAAGTGCCCATGTTCACAAAGGACATGCAAAATAAGAAAGGTGACACGGCAAGAAGAAGTCGATCCAGAAAGAAATAGGTCACAACCTCTCTGCCACTATTATTCAGATCCACCGAATCACAAGCTGTCGAAGGTTACGGAATTCATATCGATGTAGACATTATTGCCTATTTCAACCGCGAGAACATGTCTGAGTTATCCCTCCAACGCGACGATTATATATTGTTCTTGATAGTATAATACATCTATCACACAATTCTGACCAACCTAGATAGCATCTGGTGACCCGGACATCCTTTAGCTCTAGGCCTAGTCGCCTGGATGCTTGTATCGTGACATGGCGAGCCGAGAGCCCCACCACACGTGCGAATTGAGACACCTCGCACTCAGGGACGGAGCCAGGGGGCACGCTGGGGCCATGGCTCCCCCCATGGCAGAAAATTTTCTGAAAGCCCCTTGTTAATTTGCAGTTTTGATTCTAAATTTAGCCAAATTTAGCCATATGGCCCCCTCCAAATTATTTTATATGCATTTGGTCCTCCTTGTGTTTCAATCCTGGCTCCGTCCCTACTCGCACTTCCTTCATTTTGGTTCACCCTGTTGAACTAAGACCGTTGACCAACTAGAAGATTGACCAGTCGTGCATGTAGTGTATCGCCTTTATCCAAGACTTTTCTCCCTGTAATAGTTTATCATCGGCTTGTTCACGATGGACCACTTGTGTGTGTGAACGCAGCTTACATTTTCACGGTCACGAAGCTTAGAGTTCTAGAGACGATCAGTGGCAGAAAGCGACTGGTGGCTCGCTACTTTGACCGGTCGAGTCAATGCGAAAACCATCAAATCTCGTCTAGATCTCTCAGACCAGCTCAGTTCGAAGCTTCCAAGCAAGCACATCGCAGAGCACATATATGAGTCCCGCTCCCGCCGCCTTTGCTTACAACGTGCTACTAATTACAAAACCATCTCTCTTCCCGCGTCCACCGCGGCGGCCGGGCAGCACAACCCACGAAGACCAACCCAGAGCAATGGCGTCCGTACCATGCCGCCCGTTCCACCTCCTCCTCCTGCTGCTCCCCTGCTACCTCCTGCACCGCGCGGCCGCCCAGCCCACCACTACGGCGGAGGAGAAACAGCTGCTCATCCAGATCAACCGCGCCTGGGACAACCCGCTGGCGCTCGCGGCATGGAACGGCTCGGGCGACCACTGCACCTGGCCCTACGTGACATGCGACGCGTCGACCGGCCTCGTCACCAACCTCTCCCTCAACAGCACCAACGTCGCCGGCCCGGTCCCGGACGCCATCGGCAACCTCTCCGCCCTCACGATCCTCGACCTCTCCAACAACAGCATCAACGGCACCTTCCCGACCAGCGTGTACCGCTGCGCTTCTCTCCGGTACCTTGATCTGTCCCAGAATTACCTCGCTGGCGAGCTCCCCGACGACATCGGCAGCAAGCTCGGGAAGAATCTCACCTCTCTGAACCTCAGCGGCAACATCTTCAACGGTACAATTCCTGCCTCATTGTCCCGGTTAACGAACCTGCAGTCAGTCGTGCTGGATTACAACAGCTTTACCGGCACTATCCCCGCGGAACTCGGCGACCTGACAAACCTTCAGACGCTGACGCTCAAGAACAACACGTTCGGAGGCGAGCTGCCGGCGTCGTTCAAGAACCTGACCAAGCTCCAAACCTTCGGGGCGGCGAATTGCGGCCTCGTTGGGGATTTCCCGGCTATGTGGCGGAGATGCCGGAGCTGGAGTTGCTCGACCTCTCGGTCAACGCCTTGACCGGAAGTATACCTCCGGGCTCTGGAACCTCACCAAGCTGCAGATTCTGACTATATACGCAAACAATCTCACCGGCGACGTCGTCGTCGATGGTGCTTTTGGGGCGGTGAATTTGGTGATGATCGACCTGTCCTCGAATCACAGGCTGAGTGGGCCGATTCCGGAAGCCTTCGGTCACCTCCCGAACCTTGGAGCTGACCTTGTTTACAACAACTTCTCCGGTGAGATACCGGCGAGCATCGGTCGTCTGCCTTCATTGAAGAATCTGAGACTGTACGGAAATCGTCTCAACGGCACGCTCCCTCCAGACCTCGGCAAGAAGAGTGCCAAGAACCCATCGGGATTGATTTATGTTGAAGTTTGGGACAACGAGATCACCGGCGCGATACCGGAGGGGCTTTGCGACAATGGCAACTTCCAGTTTCTCAGCGCCAATAACAACCAGTTGAGCGGCTCCATCCCGGCAGGCCTCGCCGATTGCACCACGCTCAACAACCTGCAGCTCAGCAATAACCAGCTTTCCGGCGATGTCCCAGAAGCGTTGTGGACGGCGACAAACCTTTCGTATGTCTTCTTGCAGAATAACCGGCTTAGCGGGACTCTGCCGGCCACCTTGTACAGCAACCTCACAACTTTACACATAGAAAACAATCAGTTTGGTGGGAACATCCCAGCGGCGGGTGCTAGACTCCAAGTGTTCACCGCCGGGAACAACAATTTTTCCGGGGAGATGCCAGCCAATCTCGGCGACGGCATGCCGCTGCTGGGGAACATGGACTTGTCAGGTAACCAGCTCTCTGGCGGGATCCCGAAGAGCATATCCAAGCTCGGATCCCTGAAGCAGATGGACCTGAGCAGGAATCAGCTCACGGGCGAGATACCGGCAGAATTGGGCGCCATGCAGGCGCTCAATGCACTTGACCTGTCGTCGAACAAGCTCTCAGGCGACATACCGCCGCCGCTTGCCAGGCTGCGGCTCAACTCGCTCAACCTGTCATCCAACCAGCTCGACGGCCAGGTACCGGCAGAGCTCGCCATCGCTGCCTACGATCGCAGCTTCCTCGACAACCCCGGTCTCTGCCACGCCGGTCTGGGATCCAGCTACCTCAACGGCGTGCGCTCCTGCTCCACGGGATCACAATCCACCGGCGCTTCCTCCGGCGGCGTCTCCCGGCGCTCCGAACGGGCCTCCTGGCCGCTTCCGGCGCGCTCATCGTCCTCATCGTGGCCTTCGCCTTCTTCGTCGTCCGCGACATCAAAAAAAGGAAGCGCGCGGCAGGGGACGTGGCTGGAAGATGACGCCTTTCCAGACCGGTCTGGGATTTGGGGAGGCGGCCATACTCCGGGCGCTGACCGAGGAGAACCTCGTCGGCAGCGGCGGGTCAGGGCGCGTGTACCGCGCCGCGTACACGAGCCGGTACAACGGCAACGCCGGCGCCGTGGCCGTGAAGCAGATACGGAGCGCCGAGAAGGTGGACGAGAAGCTGGAGCGCGAGTTCGAGTCGGAGGCGAGCATCCTCGGCGGCGTCCGGCACAAGAACATCGTCAGGCTGCTGTGCTGTCTCTCCCGCGCCGACTCCGGCGCCAAGCTCCTTGTGTACGACTACATGGACAACGGCAGCCTCGACGGGTGGCTCCACGGCGCCGAGGAATCCACGCCGTCCATGGGGAGTCGGAGGGCCCGGTCCGGGCGGCGCGAGGCTGGTTTGGACTGGCCGACGAGGATCAGAGTCGCCGTGGGCGCTGCGCAGGGGCTCTGCTACATGCACCATGAGTGCTCCCCGCCCATCGTTCACCGCGACGTCAAGACCAGCAACATCTTGCTGGACTCTGAGTTCCGGGCCAAGGTCGCAGATTTCGGGCTTGCCAGGATGCTGGTGCAGGCTGGCACGCCCGACACCATGTCCGCCGTCGCCGGATCGTTCGGCTACATGGCTCCCGGTAAGGAATCGACATTCGCTGCTCTGAAAATTTGATGAATTTTACTGGATTATATCTGACAATTGCATATGCTTGTGTGCAGAGTGCGGTTACACGAGGAAGGTGACGGAGAAGGTGGACGTGTACAGCTTCGGCGTGGTGCTCCTGGAGCTCACCACTGGCAGGGCGGCCAACGACGGCGGCGACCACGGGTCCCTGGCGGAATGGGCACGGCACCGGTACCAGTCAGGTGGAAGCATCCCGGAGGCCACAGATAACCGTATCAGATACGCGGGGTGCTCGGAGGAGATCGAGGCCGTGTTCAGGCTAGGCGTGATGTGCACCAGCGCGTCGCCGTCGTCGCGGCCGTCCATGAAGGACGTGCTGGAGATCTTGCTCAGGTGCTCCGAGCAGACACACCAGAAAAGCAAGACGGAGCCAGGCCGGGAGTACGAGGCAGCTCCGCTCTTGCTGCCACAGCGCGGCAGCCGGCGGAAACAGCTTTCGAACTCCAGCGGATCCGACAGTGAGGAAAAGAGCCACTTCGACAGCATTGTCTGAATTAAGGGCATCTTGTCTGCACTGGCATAGTTAGGACATCAGCTATAAGCAGGGATATGACCCAGGAAAGTATATGTATACCAGTGCAATTTTAGCATACTGTAGGACAGGATTACAAGTCTGAACTTTGCTCCATACTCTAGATTGTACACTACTTACCTCCACTGCTAGATACCCAATAATGTTTAGTTTAGACAACTTAAATACGCATAGTACATTGCCCCAAAAAAGACATATATATATATGACATTAATAACACAAATATGCGAAATGTCAACCAGAAGGACTCGTAAATGTTTTGATTGTATGATTTTAGCATCCTCCTTATTCTGAATTACAGAAGATCACATGCAAGTTCGGTTTGCGACATCGCATCCCAATAGAAACTTACAGGTTCAGGCGAAAAGAATCGTCAGGAAAGGAACGGCATCATTCTAACCTCCGTTTCCTCTTTCCTGCAGTTGCAAGCACTTGTTCCATGTGGCAAATCTGAAACTATTGGACCAGTATTAGCTATATCCCGATCCACAGGCACTTATGTGCCTGAAGAATTGTAAAAAGGGACGGCGAATCACGCGAGGGGAACTATCATAGAGTGCAAAATGAGTGAGGAAAAACCAGAAGCTGCGCTAGGAGCTCGCTCCCTCTCCTAGGATTATTCGGCAACAGTATACTGGGAGTGTGAAGCTGCAAGAAGTGCAGCACCAATGCCAGAGCCATCGTTGGCCATCTTGACGACAACAGACGAGGCAGCCTCCCCGAGCAGGTCTGCCAGCGTCGCTTCCACGCAGGCGCTGAACTTCTTGTAGTGCTCGAAAAGACCACCATCTACAGAGACGACGGTCCTTCGCTTTGGACTACCATCGCTAGGCACTCGGTCCCTGCCCAGCTTCTTTAGAATGCCATATATACCAGCAGCAGCTAAGCGTGCACCTCTCTCTGCGACCTTCTCGCACACGTGAAGAGTAATGTATCTTGCTTCCAGGGAAATATCAACAACCTAAATATAAGTTCAAGTATAACACAAGTCATCGGTTATTGAAAGTCGGATTTAACAATATCCTCTTTTGAGCATGTGTATCATCATCATACCCCAAGAATATGCTTCAGCTTAGCCCCCAGGTGTTTGAGATCATGTGAGGTGTCATGATGCATAGCTGACATATCCGGAGTCCTGCAACACCGCAACTGGGAGTTACTTAAGAAAGCTTCTAATGGTTGCATTCATTATGTGTCACAAACTCAGGATATCATTGAAATCTATTTGTTGGGCCTGTAAGCTATTCAAGAAAAAATTAACACAATATCATTAGTTAATATGCCCAGGGAAATTCTAGCGTCCCTCCTGCCTAGGCAGCTCCCTGGGCTTGCCGGCTGAGCGACACCTTACCTTATGTGATTTTCTACTGTGACTTGTACGAAAAATGGCATCTTAAGAATTACACTTGCATTTCTCAGGCTTCAGTAAGTTTCTGGGTCCACCACTGAATATACACATAGCCAAAAAAGTCAGGATACTATTCTTTGTGCCCACCGTATATAAACTGAGGACTCATTAAGTTTTTTTTTTAAAGTACTCACTGCAATGACAAAGATTGCCATCTAATAAATACAAAATCATGATCGTTAGTTTGTCATTTCGATTTCGCCCTTCTCAAACATGGGAGACCCCGAAACAGAACATCACTTCTAAATGAGATTATTGTACGGCTAAGCCTTAAAGGGGATTAGAGGTTTTCAGTTTATATTTTCTTCATTACTCAAGGAGCAGACTGAGTGTGGAGCCAGCCCGCCCAGGCTCGAACCCAGCTGAGGCATGCTCGAAAAAATTCGAGACCCAACAGAGGTTTACTCGAGGTACGGGTGTCTCACCTACCTACCAACTTATAGCCAGGGGAGGGATCATTCCCCCGTTGGCAACCTTTTTTAAGGAGCAGACTGAGATTTATTTGCGTAGTGGGAGTCGGATCTCCAAGGTACAAATCTAGCAGCCACAAACTCACCATGGTCAAACTGGCAGACCCTTATGACTTGCAAAGTTAATGATTAACTTCTAGGTTCGGGTTAGAGTAATGAGCTGGTTTCTCTAACCCTTACTGCCCAACCGGAGAGCGGACGGCGCTGAGTGGCTGGATAAGGCTGATCTCAAGGAATACAGGAAAGATGGGAATCAGTTTTGTGGTCCTTATGCTAGAAAAATTAAAACAAAGCCGAAAAATTGAATCATTACAGAAATTTGGCTCTAAATTTTATGTTTATTATCGACTATGTACACAAACTATAGAATTAGTATCTACCATCCAAATACTGAAAAATTTCGAATATTAACAGATTAATTCATTAGTTTCATATATACAATACAACTGATTACAGTCATGGGCTATGCTACATGTAATAGGTTGATTACAGCTTAGATGTATGCGCCAAACGGCCTGTTGCCACTTTTGTTGATTAGGTTGATTCTTTGTCTAGATACTGTAGTGAACACATGTAATAAGTGGGCTATATTCATCCTCGATGCAAGGGACGGGGGTAGCAAAATTTCCACTTTCTAAAAAAATATGTAAAATACAACCCATAGTACAAAAGTACACAAATAGAACCATAATCAACAAAATAGTTGAGACTCTGCATCTCACACAGACTAGATTTATTTAATTATAAGTTAACTGTATCCTACTAGTAATAAAGAAAAGCAGTAGGTGTATATGGAAGTGCACCTCAGTACAAAAAGGTGCTCCAATTTTGGCGGAACAACATCCCCGAATAACGAAGCATCATGAGCCAGCCTAAGCAAGATTCTTCGGACAACCTCTCCAAGATACATGCCAGAAATCATCTTCTCATATATCTGAGAAAAAATAACGAGACAAGATGACACACCCACACATAGTTGGGAATAACCAGAATAAATAAACAATACCTGCTCGCCGGGGTTCAAACTTTCAAAATCCAAGGCTATATCGTAGTCAGAACGAGGAAGCTTGTCTGATCTAAAGTTTCCCCATTCCATGTTGATAACCTGCAGAATACCAAAGATCAAAATCAATTTGTTGTAATATTGACTGAAGTGAATGTCATACAACACAAAAAATACAATGGTTATGTATATGATTGGACAGGGTCCAATAACCTTCAATATTCCAAGCACACAAAGTCAGACACTAACCATGTTTCCTGATTTAGGTAGTAGTCCATTCCATTTTGGAATTGCAGATGCATGCTCCACGTACGCTGCATTTGTGCCAGTGCCCAATATTACAGCAGCTACGACATCATTATCAGCATATATCCCACCAGCCAATGTGCCTACAGTATCATTGACCTGCACAAACATGCTGTCAGATTTCAGAAGTTGAAATTATCGGGTGATATAATAAGTGCCAGCATTTGTATTTCACTAACAAATATAATATCAAAATCAATTTCAGCATCAGAATGCATAGGAACTGGAAAAGCCTGCCATGGAATGTTTAAGATACGGAGTACTAATTAATTTAAGGAACAAATGAGTTTCCTTACCAGAGCTGTAACTTTCATATCAAGCCCCTGCCTTTCCATAGCCCTGCTCAATTCAGCCACGACATCTTCCCCAACCTGACCTCAAAGCAATCAATCATAGATAACGTCATCTACTATCTATTAGTAGTATCTTACTAAAACAATGTTAAAACTTAAAACGAGCTTCCATGCTCATTCTAAGATGCTAGAACTCCCCACGTTTGTCAGAATGATCAATGCAGCTTATTTTGGTGTGTCAAGATTACAAGGAGACAGGTTAATCAGATGACATGAGAAGCACTACGAGTATATAGCAAAAACATGCGTCTCCAATGGTAAGCATTTTACAACAATAACAAAGCCTTTTATCGCAAGCAAGTTGGGGTAGGAAAAAAATAGCACCTACCAGCTGCTCTCTGCAGTGTTGTTATAATCACAGAGAATTATATTGACAAGCATTATAATCGAACACAAATACAAATCTATTTCAAGCATTTGATATATGTGCTTTTAGTACCTAGCCACGCAATTCTGCAGGCAATTAGCTAGTTATATTACTAAAATAAAGTTAAAAGGAGTCTCTAGGTTCACCAAGAGAATTTAAATCCCCAAATTAATCAGATTAAAGGGAAAGAAGAAAAAAATATCCGTGCTGCTTATTCGATGAGCATATATGTCACATCAATAGTAAGCTTTCCAAACATGTCGTAAGTTGGACTACATATGTTAAAAATAAAAACAAAAAATAGTGCATACTAATATTGGATTAATACCACTTCCAGTATTCCGAATACGTCAGGATGGTGAAATGCCACTTTTGAATGAGAGTACCAAAAACTCAAAATAAAGTGCGTGCTAATGCTAAAAGCTACTTCTCTCTTCAATCAATAAGTTTATTCAGGGGAATCAAAAGAAAATCCTTGATCATCAAAGTAATATAAAGGTTATTTGTATATCATTCTCTAACTGAACTATGTATTAAGATCATTTGAGTTTTACCGTGCCATTGATGGAAAATCCCTTTGTCCATTTAATAAGGGTGCCTGACGATATCGAAGTTTGGTGTACTGGGAAAGAAAAGGTGAAACCCAATTCTCTCTGCATACCCTTAGGCAAGTGGAAATCATCTCCTTCTGTCCCAACAAATCTTTCCAACTCAGCCGCAATGAAATCAAATAGTTCCTGTATTCGTGCTTAAAAATGTGAGTGAACCATGCATAAATAATATAAAAATTTAATCCAAGGGACTTTTAAAAGAGCACCCAAAAGCACTTACGGCGGAAGTCCCAACCATCAGATGAGGTGGAATGGACACCTCTTCATATTGTTGGATAACACGCTTCTCCTTTCCTCCAAGCTGAACCCGTAGAACACGGAAGTTGGTCCCACCAAGATCAAGTGCATAAAACAGCCCATGTTCATCCCTGAAGAAAGCGAGACAAATTATTGAATAGCATTGATATCAAACGAAACAAGGAAAAAGATTTTAGAAAGAGGTAGGCACAATGTCTTTCATTTAAACACATGTAAGAGTTAGACACTTAGAGTTAACATGCTCATGGCTAACAGTCTTTTAAGACCCAGATATTTAATCTAGGTAGTTCACGGGATTTTCATACAACTCTATCTTTTTATCAACTACTTCCCACTACAGATTTTTTAGTCTCCAACATATTATAAAAAAGGTAAGTATAATGCTATCAAAGTATTTTCAGAAAAAATAATATGTTTGCGTGGCTAATTTAGTTAGTTAGAAAATAATACTGTTTAGAGATTAAAAAATGTGGGAACATATTAGTCATAGGTATTTGAAAACGAGGAAGTATAAATAATACTAGTACCCATATGATGGATTCGCCATGCCAGCAAATTAAAGACCATGGCACATAACACTTATATCCGTATCCCACCTTACAAAAAAGGAAAAATATTACCTTGATGACTTGATCATTACAGGTAAGCTTGACATGTAGGTGCAAAATACAAATAGTCCATTCATTGGGTCTCTAATTCGTAAATTTGCCTCTGGAGGAAGCTTGTTTGGTTTGTAGGTTTAGAAGGCACTTTGCATACAATTCCAAATGAAACTTTCAGTTTTTCCAATGATAACTACGGAGTGCACCTAATTCTTCAGAAATAATCTATGCTTTTCATGTGGCTCAACCAAACAACGTGTACTAAAGATTTGTGTGTTTTAATTCAAGGACTCAACATGTCATGACATCCAATTCCTATAGTTTCCTATTCCTGTATGATTTGTAAAAAAAAAAATCCGGCAACCAAATAGGCCCTTGTATTTGTAAGTGAATTAGAGAAGACACGTGGGACCACATGTCCACATGCCTCTACTGTGCACAAATTAACCATTAAAAAAAACTGTACACAAATTATAGAAGAAAGTCCAAATCTTACACATATCGTGATTCCTCATGCGGCACAGTATATGGTCCAGAGTTGGAATTGAGGTGTCATGTCAAAGATATCACACAAATTCTTTATGAGAAGAACCAAAAATTGCGAGGAAAGTACAGTCTCATCGATCCTTTTTCCAGAAGCAATATGAATCATATCAAGTTCAAACAAAATCCAGTCGTTGCAAAAATTCAAACAAGCCTCGAGGGCCAAGGCAGGCCGAGTATCAAGACGACATACAAGTCTCAACGCTAGAACAACGTGCTACATTTCTATCGAAAACCACGCCTCGCCAAGCCACCGAAAATAAAAGGAAATTTCCAACTAATTCACGGCAAGACTGACTCACGCGTCCGCACGCGCACACACAATACAAAACAAACGTACGGTCCGTATCACCAAAAAAAAACGACGACGAAACCGAAGAAGCAGATGTTAACAGCCAACTTCTCAATTCATTCAATCACTCACAGATACATGGATTCGGTAGCTAACATAAGAACAAGCATGAAAGGGGAGGGAGAAACAGAGCCGAGGTGGGAGAAGAAGGAGCCGCCGCCGCCGTTGCCGTGATCCTCTGGATATCCTCGACGTTGCCTCCTCCAAGTGTTTATGTAGCCAGCAGCTCTTGGAGATTGACATACGGGCCAGGCCCATGTGGTGGCACCAGGGAACAGCCCATGTAAGGAGAGGCTCCTAACAGCAGAGGAGAGGAGTGCCATACCCGCTGGGGAGATTGTCGACGAAGCTAATGAGCATCTTGAGCGGTGCGTGCGGTTCGGCGCGCAGGCCGCGCTCCATCTCCTCCACCATGGCGTCCGCGATGCCGCGCAGCAGCGGCGTGGGCGTCGCGAAGGCCTGCTCCACCTCCTCGATCACGTCGGACGCCTTCTTCAGCCTCCCGGCCTCTCCGTCCCGCCTCCTCTTCCTCCTCCGCGACACCACCACTGCCACCCCGACCGCGGCCGCGGCCGCTGCGCACACCAGCACCGCCGTCCCCACGACCGCCTCCTTCGCCATGGGGCCTGCGTGCGCCGTGCTCTCCCTCTCTGCTCTGTTCTACTCTTTCCTGGGGGAGTGGAGGAGTGGGACGAGGACCACGAGCTGGGCATTTTATTACAGGCGAATAAATCCCCTCGCCTTTGGAACTTTCCCTCGCAAACGGACGTGATTTTCGAAGGTGCAAATGGACGGACTGGATTGACCCAGCGAGATAAGGGGTGCTGCTGGTGCTGGTGCATGCCAGGCTCTGTGTTGTTGGATCTGTGGGAGTGTAATATCACATCTTTTGCGAGGTTCTATGTGTCAAAAGATGCAACAGCCCGACGAACGGAACAAGCCAGTCACACACAGCACGAGACGCGACAAGTAGCAGGTGCTATACTTACTGCTACTTAGACGAGGGGGGTTTCTGCATATTTTCCAGCTGCTTGTTCCAAACAGTGGCAAGCTGCTTATTTCTGTCAGAAGTGAGGTAACGAGGCCCACCACTCAGCAGAAAGGAAGTGATTAAGTGAGGTAACGAGTACTTAGATGACGGATTTGGAAGAAAAGGAGCTGCAGGATACGGGTCACGTGCGGCGTGGGGCCCATAGTGGGGAACAGCTGATGATAGGATGACGTTACGGCTAAACGTGTCAACGGAGCAACGGCTGGAGAATACGTCACTCTGCGGTGTGGGGTCAACAGCGGCAGCGAAATTTTCAAAAAAAAAAAAAAACAGCGGCAGCGAATGAAACCATACCTCATCTCCGCTAAAGAAACGGAATAGCGCCTCGGTGATCGCATCCTATCGCCGGCGAAAGTTTGGCCGACAAGCGAGACCATGAAGATTTTTCTTTATGATTGTGTTGATATGAATTTTATATGTAATTTTAAATACGGAGTAGATGAGTTTCTTTGACAAGAATTTTTCGACGACTCATCGTCAGATAAGGAGTGGGATGAGGACGAGGAGGTTACAGTGCTCTTTTTTATGGAGATTGGAGGCCAACAACAAAAAGAAACATGGTAGCTCAGTTCTTGTTCGTCGGAGATTTTAATCGGAGCCAACAAGCTTCTTACCTTCAAGCTCATGGCAGTCTACTTCAATCATAATCCGCTATGTCCATCCAACAATTTCAAGGGTTAGTTTAAGATGTCTCATAATTTGTACATACGCATTGCAGCTACCGTGGAGCAAACCCGAGTGTTGCCAAGATCTTAGGGCATCTCCAGCCGTCCCCCCAGCGCCCCCCCCCCCCCCCCGGCGGCTTTTTTAGCATCGGACGCCGGTGCGAAGGAATTTCTCCCAGTCGCGCCCCCCAGAACCTCGATTAGCGCCGTTTGGCGCCGTTTTTAGCGCCGGCACACCCGAGCCGAACCCAACGCGCTGGGTTCGGCCTGGGAGGCAAAAGGCGACGTGGGCCAGCGTTGTCGGCGAGGGAAGGCGATTTCCCTCTCTTTTTTCCTTTTCCCGCCGCTCTCCCGCCATTTCGCCCCACAAATCCCCTCCCCATCCCGCAACTCTCGCCATTTCCCCCCAGATCTTGCCGCCATGCCACCCAAGAAGTTCACCAGCCCCCGCAACCTCGCCGCCGCCGTTGTATCCTCCGCCCCCGCCGTCGTTGTGAAGGAGAAGAAGAAGAGGAAGCCGAGGGCGCCGATGAAGAGGTCGTCGGGCTGGACCAACGCCAAGTGGACGGCGGACGTGGAGCGCCGCAAGTCCGAGAACATCCACCGCCGGGCGAGGGAGAAGGTCCTGCGCGCCAAGCGGCTGGCCGAGGGTGGCGGCGAAGCAGAGGAGGAAGAAGAAGAAGAGTACGAGGAAGGGGAAGATGAGGAGGTGATGGAGGTGGATGCGTCGGCTCTGTCGCCCAAGGTGAGAATCGGCCTCCCACCTCATCCTCAATTCGCCGGATGGGGCAGCCAAGCCAGCGTCGCCTCGCCGACGGGTTTCTCGCTGACGGGCTACTCGCCGTCACCGTCGCCGCGCTGGAGCGTGTCTCCTCACTACTCCCATGCGTACGCCGACGGCGACCCGCACGACGGCTTCAACCCCAACGTCGTGTTCCCGCACGGCGCGCCTACGCCTCCACTCTATGCAGGGTCGTCAGGCTACTCGAGCTCGCCGTCGCATCGCCGCAGGGAAGATGTGCTCCTTGCCGAAGCCTGGAAGATGGTGAGCTTGGACCCGATCGTCGGCGCCAAACAGAACATGGACAACTACTGGAAGAAGGTCAAGACTTCATACGATGAGCACCGGATCGTCGATCCCGAGTACGCCACGGCCAACGAGCGCGGCGAGAAGGCCATGGCCAACCATTGGGCGGTCATCCAACATGCTTGCAACAAATGGCATGGCATTCAAGAGGAAGTCCAGAATCGGCCGAAGAGCGGCGCCAACAACGAGATGGAGGTGAGCTCCTTTCGCCATGGTTTCTCTCATCTATGCCGGCTTGCTCATTTCGGCCCTTGTTTCGCCTTGTAGTTTGTCCGGATGTTCGAGATGTATCACGACGACGAGAAGGCCGATTTCAAGTTCCTCCACGTCTTTACAAGGATTGAGGGGTGTGAGAAGTGGACGGAAGTTCGTCTTGCTCTCCGCAAGGCTAAGGAGTACGCCCCGAACGCGCCGGCAGCTGGAGCGGCAGACGGGTGCCCGGAAGGCCACAAGAAAGCCAAGGCGGCAAGGGATGCAGCGCCAGCTGCGGCGCCAGCTGCGGCGAAGCTGCAAGCGTTGATCGAGACGTGCATCGCCGATGCTGCCACCCACGCCGCCAAGAGAGAGGAGAAGACGAAAGCGAGGTGGACGACACATCAAGCTCGACCTGCTCAAGACCACCACCGCGGCGAAGAAGAGGAGCAATGACCTCGCTTTCCTGATGGGAGGCGACCCAGCGGCGATGGATCCCCAGGTCAGGGAGTGGTTCATGGCGCAGCGTCACGCCATCATCAGCCAGATTGCTCCGGCGACCCCGACACCTCCACCGAGCGCCACCCCTTCGGCCACTACGAGATCCACTCCTCCGACCGATCCGAGCCCCGCCACTGCAGCCGACACGAGCTCGGCCACGGACACGGCCACGCCGCCTCCGAGCACTGCGCCGGCTGCCACTCCGAGCTCCGCCCCTACTCCGACGACCACACCCATCGAGCTCGACGACGACGCTGAGGTGTCACCGGTGACCATCTGATCTGCACATCAGCATGCCGAATGTGGCACTACGTCGCCGGACAATGGCTTGATTCGAACGCCGAACTGTGGTTTTTTTTGTATGATCGCCCAACTGTGGCTGTTTTGATGGCCGAACTCGGGCTGTTTTTGGGGCGGGAAACGAACTTTTAAATTATGTTGGTTTGTGTTCACCTTGGGGGCCGAAACGAGTGGAAACTCCAACCCCCTCCCCCCAGGCCGAAGTTTGCGCCGGCGCAAAGCCAAAAAGGCAACAGCGGAAGCCCTGGGGGGGGGGGGGGGGGGGCGAACGGCTGGAGATGCCCTTAACTATGTTTATGCGTGTAAAAGAGAAGAATCTGACCCCAGGCATGATGAAGACCAGATCAGTAGGTTTCTAAGGGTGTGTTCGGTTGTAGAATGTGAGGGAATGGAATGGAACCATTCCATTCTACTGTCACGGAACCATTCCATCCGTGTGTTCGGTTTGGACACAAAATTGTCACGGAACCATTCCATCCCTGTGTTCTTTTTTGGAATGGGATGAGATTGGAATGGCTACAAGTGGCATATGGTCACCTCTTTAACAGGGAATGGTGAGCTTACCACTGTTGTGTCCACTGCTGTCTGCTGTGTGATTTTTAGTAGCACAATATTAATCGACATTTTGGCAGAATTTCGTCTATATTTTCAGCAATAAACAGCAACAAATATATATTCATAATGAAAACAAGTATATTCTAACAACTCAGATTTCAAATCACATAACATATAATCATCCAAATACTCCAACTTCATTACAAAGTAGTCCAAATTCGTTACATTCATCCAAAAGAATGGCATAGTACTTCATGCCACATATTTCAACCATGTCTAGTTCATGGCGTAGTAGTCGTCCAAAAGCATAGTTCGAGGTCAGTGCATCATTACAGTCCATATAGCATAATAGGTATCAAACATAGCCTAAAGATAATTGAAGTTCATACCATCACTTCAATTCAAATTATAGACCACTCCAAAGACCTTCTCCATGTACCTACCCACCCAAACCAACTTGTTTGCCTTGCTAAGAGTCATGAATGCTTTTGCAATCTTTGGATTGTCAACAAGATGAGCATAATAATGAGCTATATGGTCTTCATCAAATCCATTGAGTTCCTTCAAAGCATCCCACAAACCATCGGGTATATCATCATCATCTCCACCTGACTTCACAAGAGCTTCAGCCATCATCTTGAAACCATCTTTGAGAGTGGTGACCAAGGGATCATCTTCCTTGTGCACAAGCTTGGCCTTCTTCTTCGCTGGTCCTTTGCCAGCGGACTCGCCTTCATTTGGCGATGTGTTCACCTCACTCTCTTGGGCTTCATCTTCTAGATCGATAGACAAGGGGTCATTGCCAGACTTGGCGTACTTCCCTGTTGCTGTAGTGGACCCAAAGATTGTTTCCATTGCACGGTAATGTTCAATTGGGGTATTCAGAAATGGGATATCAGCTTTGTTGTGCTACAAAAAGATGCACAAGTGAGAAGCATATAGTACACAAAACTTCATGTTAGTAAATAGAATGCATTAGATAAAAACTTACGGCGCAATGCCCTGCGTAGTGTTCATCACTAAGTCCAATAGTGCAAGTATCCTCATCCCATAGAGCTCCACTCAGATTTTTCAATTGGATCAGCCTGCCCCAAATCTTCCTCCACTTCTTGAGGTGGTTGCTAATCTGGTCATGATTCAGTGATAGCTTGAAGTGGTCATTCAGAACCTGAGCACACTGGTTATGATGGCACTGCTTGAAACCACTTGAAGTTCTTTTACCACTAGCCACAATGTCAGCCAAAAAGCCAAGCATCATCGTGGACATAGGACTGGTCCAGTGAACCACCGCCTTGGTCTTGCTCCCACTTGCACCCTGGGTGTTGCTCCCACTTGCACCCTGGGTGTTGCTCCCACTAGCATCGATGCTTTCAACATGGTCCATTTCGACCAGCACTGAAATAGTTGAACAAATATGAATTATAACATCACAAACACATGGTTTCAATACATAAAATGGTCAATTTCGACCAGCACTGAAATAGTTGAACAAATATGAATTATAACATCACAAACACATGGTTTCAATACATAAAATGGTCAATTTCGACCAGCACTGAAATAGTTGAACAAATATGAATTATAACATCACAAACACATGGTTTCAATACATAAAATGGTCCATTTCGACCAGCACTGAAATAGTTGAACAAATATGAATTATAACATCACAAACACATGGTTTCAATACATAAAATGGTCAATTTCGACCAGCACTGAAATAGTTGAACAAATATGAATTATAACATCACAAACACATGGTTTCAATACATAAAATGGTCCATTTCGACCAGCACTGAAATAGTTGAACAAATATGAATTATAACATCACAAACACATGGTTTCAATACATAAAATGGTCAATTTCAACCAGCACTGAAATGGTTGAACAAATATGAATTATAACATCACAAACACATGGTTTCAATACATAAAATGGTCCATTTCGTCCACAAATAAAATACAATGAAAGGATACATGAATAACACTTCAAATACATGGTTTTGACACACTCAATGACCATACATGATCTGCCTATCCGCCCACATTTGATTAGCAATTTGTTGCCTACGGTCAACCGTGGCTCTATGGTCTCTTGCTTGTTGAGTTTGTGACCGGATTGGGTGGGCGGTCCAATTTATCTCCGGTAAGATGAATTCATCTCCACCTTGGGATAGTGTGTAATTATGAAGAACACAACAAGCTACAACAATGTCAACTTGTACCGGAAAGGGAAAGAATGGTTTGGCATCATCTAAAATCTTGAATCTCCTCTTGAGGGATCCAAAGGCCCGCTCTACCCCTATACGTAGAGATGAGTGCCTAAGGTTGTAAAGTTCTTCCGCATTTTGTACGGGATTGTTGCCCCACTCGTTCAAATGGTATCTCACATTACGGAAAGGTGGGATGAAGCCGGGCTTGGCTCCATATCCGGCATCAACTAGGTAATATTTGCCTATAAAAAAGACACAAGTTGGTCACAATTTTTTGGACAATGTATGGACAATCATATCTAAGTCAATTTATTACCTTGTGGTACTTGTAGGCCTCTCTCACGCCCTAATGCATCAGCTAAAACGTTGGCATCATGTGCTGTCCCCTCCCACCCAGCCAACACATATGTGAACCGGAGGTCGAAATCTACCGCTGCCATCACATTTTGAGTAGGAAAAGGCTTCCTACCACGAAATGAATCTTCCACATCTTTAACAACAGATGCTCGCACATGTGTACCATCAATAGCTCCAATACAATCCTATATAGTGAAAGAAATGTCAATACTATGGGTGAATACAATCCTACGTAGCTAAGTAATAGTTTTGGCATATACCTTAAAATATGGGTCAAACCGAGGGTTTCCTGCTATCTTTTCTGGGGTCTCCGATGAAGGTGGCCTGATATATTCATTACGCAGCTCACCAATGGCATGAAGGACTTGCCTAAAATATATGCTAATTGTGCTGAACGCTCTACCAAAATTTGTTGCAACAACTCTATTCCGAAGATTGTGTCCAATGGTATGCAAGAACATTGCCACTTTCTGTTCCACACATAAATGGACACTATTTTCTAGCAACTTGCGTTCTCTCATTATCTCACACAGCCTAAAGAAAGCGGCTCTGTTAAACCGCAACATGTTTATACAAGTCACATCTGAGTGCCATATTTTACTAGTGAGATACTCAATTCTCATCCGATCTCTTTCGTGCATTGGCCCATAGGAAATACATGGTCTTCTCTTTCTTTTTAAGACCCGAACAGCTACAACAATCGCAGCCCAAACAACAAAAACATCGGCTCCCCTAATCAGCCTTTTCCTTTTATCCATGCTTTTGCCCATCTACAATGCATACAAACAATTTATACACTGCTAATAAAGAAGATACATGTGATTTCATCATGTATTGACAAGAAATTTAGTGGATCAGCATATATTTACAACAAATTTCATTCATTGGATAGCAAATTTTCAGGGATTTCATATCAAAATGCGAGCAAATTTTCAGGGATTTCATTTTAAACCACATCAGCAAGCAGCTGCTACTACCAGAAGCTGCTACTACCACATCAGCAAGCAGCTGCAAATTTTCATATCAAAATGCGAGCAAATTTTCAGGGATCAGCATATATTTACAACAATTTATGCTACTACCAGAAGCATACCAGAAGCAGCTGCAAATTTTCAGGGATTTCATTGATCAGCAAATATACCAGAAGCATACCACATCACAGCGCCAAATAATCCAATTAGCAAGCAGGACGAAACGGGGAGGGAGGTAGAGATGCTCACGCTCTTCTTCAACTAGCTTGCTCGAGTCCTGCTCCGCCGCCCCTGCTCCGGTCGTGCCCCGCCTCCGCCGCCCCTGCTCCGGTCTCCTCTGCCTCCTCCGGTCGTGCCCCGCCTCCGCTTGCCCCGCCTCTGGCTGCTTAGGTCCAGGCGGCGCGGGTGAGGGTCGCGGCGCCGGCGCGGGTGAGGGAGGCGAGGGAGGCGGCGCCGGCGCGGGTGAGGGAGGCGAGGGAGGCGGCGCCGGCGCGGGGTGACGGGTGAGACGAGCGTGGCGGCGCCGGCACGGGTGAGGGGTGAGACGAGCGTGGTGGAGCAAATGGGGATAGGGTTCGGGTGAGAGGTGAGACGAGCGGTTTCTTTCCCATCGCGAGAGTGTCCGTTCCACCCCGTCCGGCCGATTCGGCCGGACGGGTGTATTCCGCATCTTCCCCGAATATTCGCTTCTGAGGTACCAGTTGGTTCCATTCCGTGCTATAACCGAACGCAGGAATTCGTCTCAGGAACGGAACCATCCCATTCCGTTCCATGCAATTCTACAACCGAACACACCCTAAGAGTTCACCGGCAGATGGAGGATTGAGGACCGGGAGAGTCATTGACAACTCCTGGCTGACTTACTTGAGGAGTTGTGGAAGTTGCATGGCAAAAGTACTTGATGTTTGCTTGGCTTATTTAATGAAATTAATTGTTAAACTTATTTGTTAACTTTATGTTGTGCGATGCACTATGTATTTGATTGTATTCGAATTTAAATTTAAACTTCATAATTGTGTATTTTAAATAATGTTGAACTTTATGATTATGTGTTTCAAAAGTTGGAATTATGACATATGTTTTTATTATAGAGTACATAAAACAACAGATTTAGGGAGAGACGAGCAGTTTTAGAATCTCTAAGGGTATGTTTGGGAGCAAGGTATTTTTAAAGTATTTCAACAAAATTATAGTAGTTTCTAGAAATGCTATGATTTTAAATACTTTGGGATGTTTGGATTATATTCTTCAATATTTAGGAAACTGCACTGATTTGGAAGTATATAAAAAAAAGGTTTGGACCTCCTTTTCTAAAACTGAAGTATTGACTAGCTAGGCATGGAAATACTATGGTTTTCGAATACTTTGATTTTAGAAATATTTTGTTGCCAAACTGAGCCAGCCTTCTCTCTTCAGTCACAGAAACACTTCTAGGGATCCAAAATATGGGTGGGCCGTTGGAGATGCTCTTGATGACAAGATACAAGAAATGTTATTTTTTTCTATAGTATTCCAAAAAAGGCAAAACTAAAAACCACCATCAGAAATAGAGCGCCATAGGTCAAACCACCATAGGTCAAACAGACGACTGAAAAACATCTCATACACTTCAGTCTAATCTACAAACTTAGAAAAACATATGAACCCTGGTGAACACAGCCAAATAGAGTCAAACCATCAGAAATAAACACACTCGTCTCATTCCTTGAGCATTGAATTCTGTAAATAGGCCCAAACGGATCTAAAATTCCTGAATCTGTAACGCTTGGGATACAACCATCCCACACAGGTTGGTTCTCTTTTTTCTTCTTTGCTCCATTGCTTTAATTAAATGGGTAAACGGTGCCACAAATTCTCTATTTGCGTGTTCAACTCTCCTTAGTTCAGCTTTGTTTTCATCTGATTTTATTTATTTAATTAGACAACTCCTTTTCTTCTCCGATGGAATGGAAGAGCTCCTGTCCGTGCTTCAGGAAAGAAAGAAAAAAGATGAATTGAAGAGATCCCCAAACAGTTTAGCAACTGAGATCTCGCTAAAAGATCGTCTTAAAAACAAGTACAACAGTCTCCCTGAGTGCTTCTTTCATACTCACAGGGAAAGGTGGGTTCAAAAATCGAACGTACTCCCTAGCCTTGTTTGACATGCGAACTGTTCCCTGGTTTCTTTAGGATTCAGAAAATTACCTTTGAAACTCTCCATTCCCAGCCAAGATATTTGTTCAACTGTCGAAGGAAAGAAGTGGTAGAGAAAACCACATCAATAATTGGAAAGATGGTTAGGTGATGGAAGACTACGAGAATAAATTTTTTTTTTTTTTTTTTTGAGAATTCCTTTTTACAGTACAGCTGTAGTATCTGAACTCACGCACAACTCACATCACACACACACAACCCCACACACGCACGCCACTTGTGCGCGAGCTAGACCTAACCAGACTATACTAAGCTTCTGGACCTCCGTGAGCCTAGACCTACTGGGAAACCCCTGCGGTGGTGGGCACACCACAAAACCTCTGACAGAACCACGGTGGAATTTGGCCCAGAAGCTGGAACTGATTAAGGGCTCAGCTAGGCCCTCCACAAATTTGCTGATTAAGGGCTCAGCTAGGCCCTCCACAAATTTGCTACAGCGCAAACACTGTTCACGTGAACAGTGTCGCGTGCCGCGCAAATGCGGGACTCGGAGATCGAACTCTGGCCGGCCGGAAGACGCCACTGCGTCCCAACCACTGGACTACGAGAATAAATTGATACCCCTCCAGATGTACATCCTCCTGGGGGTTGCAAGGATAGCCTAGCCTGGGAAAGTTCCCACTGAGAAATAAAAGGTGGCACCACTAAATGCTTGACAGGAAGCAACGCTTGTGCACAACTGTAAAATAAGTAGTTCTTTTTTTTTTTTTTTGTGAAAACTCCAGCTACATAACCCAAACTCAGAAACGCACCCAACGAAATAGGAAATAACAAACACGTCCCTGGGTACACCACTCCTCTACCACCACCGACGCGGACCGGAGACGCGCCGCCGTAGCTCCTCCGCCGCTCCCACCTGGAAGTAGCGTCGACCTTGAAATCCGAGGAAGCTTCAACACGGACGGGAAGTTCCCACGCCTGCACGACGACGGGGAAGAAGAGCAGAACGCCGCTGAGTCGGAGTCGTCTCCCTCACCGGAGAGGGAGGAAGAACTGGAGCTCCTCCTGGTACCACACCTCACGAGGCTCATGCCGCCGCCGGAGGAAGCCGCAGCACGCCGACGAGCCGGAGGGCATAACACCCCACAAGGAGAAGACAGCGGCGCCGATCCGCCGTCCACCCGGGGGGGAAACCTCCACCGATCCAAAGATCGTGGACCTGCAAAACCACACGACCCCGAGGTCGGTGGGCCAGACACGCCGTCCCCCTGCCGTCGCCGGCCAGGGAGAGGAAGGGCGGCGGAATTATTCTTCCTAGGCACCGACGACCTCCTCTCCAGATCGACGCCGCCGGAAGCTAGACCTACCCTATCTACAGACCGAACGCCGGGGATCGAGATCCCGACCTCCTCACGCCGCCGGAGCGAGCGGAGGAGGCCGGGATCCACACCCACGCCGCCGGCGGAAGGGGATCGGAGCCGAGTCTCCCTTTTCGCCTCGCTCTCTCCTGTAGCAGAGGGGAAGGGAAGAGATTGCAAGCAATGGGTACTGTGGAGATCTTACAAGGTAGGAGTATCTACAGCAGTGCATGAAAACCAGTCTCACTTTTGAAGAACAGAACCTCAATTTCTAAACTAGTACAGTTTGCCTTGAAGTCTTTGACTAGTATTACTCTGTTAGTATAAATCTAGCAGGAAGAAGTCTTAGAATGTTTATACGTCTAGCAGGATAGAGCAGAATCATCATCCTACCTCTCCACGGCTGTCAAATCTGTTGGATTACATCCTCGCAATTTGCTCGAAGAAGTCATCGCTTGGGGTAGCAGGAACAAGATAATTTCCAAACAGAGAATCAAAGCTGTTGAAGCTTCCAAGGCATCCCTCGTGCTGTGCTTGAAGGACAGCAAATCTCTTTGCCTCTCTAACTTTGTTGATATCCACTCTCACTAGCGGTGTACCTGAAACCTGAAAAAGTGGTTTTCACATCAGAAAAGGATTTTAGGAGAAATCAAGAAAGAGGAGAGAAGGTATCAATCACCAATCGACGTGTCAGGAATTAGAGCATACCGGTGAACTGGATGCTGCCGCATCCTTGTTCTTATCAAAAGCACCTTGAGAAGGAGGAGGTCTACTCCTGTGTTCCAAAGCACAACAATAAATATTTACCAGAAAAGAAAGTAGTTTGACGACAAACTACAATCAGCAGCACAGCACGGCTGCGGTAGCCAACAGCAACAAAATCTCTGCTCCTAATAGCTAGTAAGTGCTAAGTGACAGTGAACTACAAAAAGAATTAGTAGAGAGTACGAACCCAAATGCACAGTTTTCTATAAGGTACAACAATTTCATGGTGACTGTCAGTGCATTAAGTCACCAATTAGCATAGGGTTGGTGTCATTATCAATTCAGGTAACTTAGAAGGTGCCGAGCGTATTCAGGCCGATAATGTCATTAAATCACACACTGACAATCAGATATAGACACCCAATGTAAAGTTAATCAACAGAATAGCTAGTTTGGTTCAATGATTTAATGGTAGTAATGACTTGCCATAGCTATCAACGTAGGATCTATAGAACGTGAGATAGACTGCACCAAGTTTTTAGTTAAGAGATTATGAGGAACATGCGTTGGAAGAGTTGGATGAGCAGAACCTATGAGCAAAAGAGTGATAGACAATATGCACCGCTGATTCTTCGGGATTAAGTGTCCCAAAGAATTCACCGCTGAGTACATCAGAGCTAATCTTTCTGTTATCAAATTACACACTCCCCCACTCAATTGTGGTCGATACCCCAGCCCCTAATATTGCCTGAATATTATTCGTTTGGGACAGAAATGCAAAAGGGACCGATATTCGTCTCAACTCTCAATCAACAAGGTCCCATGGGAATATCGAAACTTTTGTCGAAATATAGATAAGCAGCTACGTTGCCACATTCCAAAGACCCTTTTGAAGAACACCAAAATCTGACATATAGAGATGTAGAGTCACAGGATCAGCTAGTCGGTAGGCTAGTCCAGAATCTTTACTAAAAGAACCATACACCTGTAGCCACGCCCCATCACTGGCACGCCCCGACAACCAAGGTCGAAAGCTTAGCGAATTCTTCTCAAAATTAGAAGGACGGCACAGCGCGACCGTGAGAGATTAGGCTAAGGGCTACCGAGAGTCTATGTGCTTGACACAACTAATAACCTGATCGAGAGAAACTTTCCCCTCTCCCTCGCGTCGTCTCTCCGGAGGCGACTCGGGGGCGACCTAGGGTTTCCGCCGCCGCCCCTCTTCTAGCCCTCCCCACCCCTCGCCGCTACCTGAGGAGGCTGCCGGGCAAGCCCGCGTCGCCTCCAGTGAAGGTGGCGGCGGGGATTCGCTGCTCCGCTACGCTGGCGGAGGGTTTCGGGCTTCGAGGCGGTGGCCTCGGCTGGAGAGGCGGCGTCGACTACGGCGGCTAGTGGCGTCCGCGGGTGCGCGCCGTCATCTTCGGCCGCGCGGGCGGCAAGGTGGCGGTGGGTGGTGGTCGTGGCGTCGTGAGCGCTCCGGTGCTCCTGCGTCAGATCTGAAGGTCAGCTCCTCCCCCTTCTCTGCTCTCTCCTCCCCCACCAGATCCGGTGGCCGGCTTCTTTGGGGCTGGTTCGGTGGTAGGTGGCGGTGCCGGTGTTGTGAGATTGAGCCCGGGAGAAATCCCTGGTCGGCTTGCCCGACCACGGCGGTGGCGGCGTCCACGGGCGCCGTGCTTCCTCTTGAGGCACCGTCGAGGTCTCGATCTCCACACCCCGGACCCTATTCCCGGGTGAAAACCTAATATCCTTTCGGATTTGGCGACGGCGGCGCCATGGGCGTCGCTCCCTCCTTGGAGGCGTTGTCAGGGGAACGATGGGTGCCGGTGGAGAGATGCCAACGAGGGTAGGTGGCTGGTGGTGGTTCTCAGAGGGCTTTCGGCTGCGGCGAGTTGGTGGGTTCGTGTCCTTCTTCAGGCGAGCTCTCTGCCCCGCCATGCTGCTGTCTGCAGGCGGGTCGGCGCCCTCGATCCTGGGCGGGAGGAGAAAGGGTTCTCCTCCCCTGCGACAGCTTGGCCGGGGATGCGGAGTGCCGGAGCTTCTCTGCTGTCTTCGGGCCTCTTCTCGCCTGCGTCGTCTGCCTCTCGGGGCGTGCCCCTTCTTCGTCGGCGATCATGACCCCTGCTTACCCTCTTCGGTTTCGTCATCTTCGGCCTTTGGCAGCCCGACCTTGTAGGTATGTCAGTTTCGGCGAGGTCTCTTGCTTCTGCCTGTGTTGGCCTTGTGGGCAGTGCCCTCCATAGCTCAGGGGAGCGCCTCCGGCGTCCGACGGTGCGGCGTCCTTCGAGCCAGGACGAGAGGGAAGGGTTCCCTTTTCGGCGTCGGAAATGGAAGGGACTGCTGCCACCCCCAACCTGTGTGCAGAAGGTGGTCTCTGTCAAGCAGCCGGCGGATCCTTCAAGCCTGTGCTGCCACTCCTTGGTGGCGTCGCGGGGAGGACTTCGATTTCTTCAAGTTTGTTGCTTGAGTTTCGTTGTTTGTAAGCTGGTTCAACATCCTGTAACAAAACCTGGCCGTTTGTGGCTTTATTAATTTAAAGCTGGGCACTTTGTGCCTTGTATCTAAAAAAAGAGATTAGGCTAAACATCCACCAAACTGGGGAGTTGGAAGCAGGCAGCAGTCAGACTAAACAAAATTGAAAGGGCCGCGAGAGAACGCGAAGAGGTTGGTACCTCCGAGACGGCTCGATCTTCCGCCGCTTCGGTGCCGGCGGCTGCGCCGGCGCCGGGGAACCAAGCTCCGCTCCCTCAGCCGCCATGCCGCAACTCTTCTAGTCTACCGGGTGGCTAAAAGGCCACAAAAATATTAGAGAGAATTCCTTATTTGGCCCTTGCTTAAAATAGTTTTCCTTATTTGGCCCTTGCTTAAAATAGTTTTCCTTATTTGGCCCTAGAAAAAGTTTTCTTCCCAATTTGACATCTTAACTTCATTTCTTTCCCCCACATGGCCCTCTAGTGCATTTTAAGCATTAAAAAGACTCTTTTGCCCCTGATAAACTATGTGACAAAAAAAATTCAGACCGGGACGGGGACTCTATGCCTCTCACTAGAGTACTGGACAGATCTCTAGAAGAAGCCACCCAAAGCAAGGAAAATGGCCGGCGACGTCGCGCGAGTGCCTTCGAGACGCGCTCGGCGTACGCTCCCTTGTCGTCACCGTCGACGCCTCCACCGGCGTGCCGACAGACGGGCGCCGTCGTCGTGTCCGTGAGCTACCGCCTCGCTCCCGGAGACGGAGCTGCTGGAGGCGTTCGCGCCGGTGAGGTGGTCGTCGGTGGGGCTGGACCCGCTGCAGGACTGCGGGCGGCCCGTACACGTCTTCGACTTCTTCCCAGTGCGTCGCCGTCATCAGCAGTCACCCTCGGCTCGCCGCATCGCCACCTATCGGCCGTCCCGCTCGTCCCGTTCGGTCGTGCCAGCATGCTGCCCAGCGCGCCCCTGCGTCTCGGCCGCGCTTGCCAGCTGCGCCCCCGCCCACGTACGCACGGAAGCTGGCTGGTGCTAGCTCCCTTCCCCGATCGATCCAACAAGAGCTAGCTAGCTCGTATTGGTCCAAAGATCCATGGGATAAGATACTATTCTAACTATACGGGATTTGCTAGGAGAGAGGAGAAAAGTCCAATATGCTGACGTGGCTATTTTTTGACCAGTCAACTTGTGAAGAACTTTGTAAAATACAATAAGATGAAAATTTGCGCAATCTGTTGCTCCTCGCCCCAAACTTGTAGTAGTTTTACGTAATTTACTCGTTGCATTGGCATTTACCAACAATTAAAGAGAAATTTCTTTTTCACATAATTTATCAGGGGCAAAAGAGTCTTTTTAATGCTCCAAATGTACTAGAGGGCCATATTAGGAAATAAATGAAGTTAAGATGTCAAATTGGGAAGAAAAAAATTTCTAGGGCCAAATAGGGAAGACGATTTTAAGGAAGGGTCAAATAAGGAATTCTCTCAAAATATTAATTCGGCATTGTCGGGCCGAAACTCCAGACCTCCAGGGCTCCACGTTGAGCCGGACCGTAGCCGCCGGGCCTTGGAATATACCCTCTCACAATCTGGCCCAATAAATTCTTAGGGTTTTATTTCCAACAGATATTTTTTGTAAGATGTCCAAATGAAAATCTCACTTCGAAAGGCCTATCTATCTATATATTTTTTTACTAAACGAGCCACCTCATCGATTACATATAAAGAAACCGCCAGTTTTTACAATCAAAGTGAAAAGGACCAACATAAAGTAAACTACAGAACATAAGATGAACGGTAGCAAACAACCCCATCAAAAGCAACATGCTAATAACATTCAAATTCCTAAACACCATGGCACAGGCGCCAGCTTTTTGGGATGCAACCCAGAATCTCAATTAGCAATCCTTGCAGAAGTAGTTGCCCAGCCGTGCGATCTGGAGTACACCTCCCGCGGCGCCATTTGCATCTTTTGTGCTCCCTCTTCAAGCTTTTCTCGATCTTGGTTTTTTTGTAACAAGTCCCAGTTATTTAGCAGATCTATATATACCTCTTATAAGACAAAACTCCACTAACATGAATTAAAGTAGTCTATCTATACATGCAAGGTGTCCACATCATCCATTATTTGAGCCATTCATTTATCCATGTCATCACCACATCATCCACTATTTGAGACATTCATTTATCCATGTTATCCCATATTTGCTAATTATATTAATGCATACATGCAAGCTATTCACATTATAAATTATTTCAGCCATACAATTTTCCATATCATCAATTTTTAGCGGTTAAATATACGAACATTTCATATAGATTAAATTTACATTTTTGACTATGACGAATCAAATCCATCATATTCCCGAGAATTTTTTCCCATTTCATGGATCAAATATCTTTTCTTTTATACTATAATTTTTTAAGGTTCCCGCTGCAACGAGCGGGCTATCTTTCTAGTTGATAGGCGGCTATTTTTCAATTTGTCAATAGTGGAATTTTCGTCTGTCTGATGTTTTGAGATTCAATCATTCTTTTCTCTCTTATTGTCTTGAATTTTTCTTTGCGTAGGCCGGACCAGCGGTTTATTTGTTTAATTGTTTGTATGCACTAATGGGCCGCGATGTGTGGGTGGTTTGTATCATGCTATTATTTTATTTCATGGCCTCGGCATTTGTCATTTCATGGGCTGAAGGTTGCTAGGATTTTTCATTGAATTTTTTATTTCTGTCGGTCTGTTCAGGGTTCCAAACTCATAGTGGCAACTAAACACGAGGGTTGCGCTCGTTGCGAGACTTAACCCAACACCTTACCTCATGTATATATAGAGGTGGACCTAGAGCAAAAAAAAAGTCCCGGTGTACTCAACTAAATCATTTATAATTCCTACTTCAAAAGTGGTGTACAAACTTCTATCTTCACTTGGGACCCGGTGTCATGCTCAGCCCCTAGCCACAACGTGGGTACGCCCATGTGTATATACATGGTAAGTAAAGTGGTGTACTAACTTTATCTTCACTTAATTACCAGGTTTTTACACTGTATATACATTGAATTTTTTGTCATGATAACTACAATGATATATTTCTAACGTGTATACATGATAATTATATTGGTATATACGAACTTTTATCTGCACGTAATAAGTAAGATTTTTTCATTTGATATTTTTATTCTTGTCATGATAATTACAGTGGTATATAGTAAAAAATTGCTTATATATGCATGTAGTTACACTGGTACACCCAAACTTTTTCTCTACATGTAATTACCATGGATTTTTCATTGTATATACATTGTATTTATTAGTCATGATAACTACAGTCATATATACAGGCAGATTACCAGCATATATACATAATAGTTACAATGATATATACGAATGTTTGTCTACGCGCAATTACAAAGTTTTTCCATTGATTTTTTATTTTTGTTTTTTGACATGATAATTATGGTGGTATATAACTCATCAAATTACTAATACAAACTTCTATCTACATGTAATAACCAGATTTTTACATTGTATACATGATTATTTGGGTATTTACCTTACAATTTACGGTGGTATATATAAAAAAACTCTACATATGATGTACATGATTTTTTGGTCATGTAATTCACTTGATGTACATTGTAATTGCAAATCTCACGTGATTTACTAGCTTATGTTCATTTGATGTACATGCTAATTATTTTACTAATTCAAGTTTTGTGAATATGTAGGCTCATGTATAAACATGGACTGTGTGTTTCTGGTTTTTCGGCACGAAAAAAAATGGCTGAAAATGAAGAATGAGGGTACTCTAGCTTCGACATCTCTAGGAATAGTTCGACCTTATCGAAGTTCCGTTCCTACCTCCTCTCATTGGGCCGTGTTACATTGTCCTTTTCACATGGCTCGTGGCTAGTAGGATGAAACAGAACAAAAACTTTCCGACTTTTCCACAGAAAACCGAAACGGAATTTTGTGGAATGGAAATGGAAACTTTTATGCGGAAACGAAAACAGGGTAATACATAACTTTCCGTATTTTACTACAATGTTCTATCCAAATCCAGCAGGCCCAAAAATTATGGTGCGAACATTTAGGAACAACCCAAAATCTGAATAAAAAAGAAAACAATTTGAAGCGGACATGTTTAGCCCCTATGTACTCGCATATCAGTGGCGGAACTAGGGGGGCTAGCAGGGGCCAGGCCCCCCCATGCCACAGCTTCCCAGGGACATAAGCTTAGTTTCCATACTCACGGTGATTGGCCCTCGCGAGCGTCAGCCATGGAATCTGGAGGAGAGGATTCATTCGGCTGATGGAGGAAGACGCTGGAAGTTACAACTTGATGGAATGGGCCTCGGCGGGAAGAGGCTTGTTCACTGTTTACTTTAACCTCGTGGATGTCTACTAGATTTATGCTTCAATATAAGGCCCATGAGACAAAGTAGGTCGAGTCAGGTACTGCCTCAAGATTTCCTCTAAAAAAACGTACTCCCACAGGATCATCTTGTCACCTAGCGTCCTAGCGACCAATTTATGCAAAAAAAAACTAGCGATCAATTTGTGCTAAATATTATTGTCATCTATCTGTAAAAAACAGTACTTTCATCTACCTAGCCCTCTTGATTGGAAAAAAATCTGGCCCCCCTTATGTTTGTATCCTGGCTCCGCCCCTGTCGCATATCATCTCCCTACCTCTTGAGTCATTCTCGGTTCTCCATGCATCAGGGTTAGGGACGGTAGTAGGAATTTTTATGTTGTCTCTATATTATATAATCTTGATATATCTTATATTTTATTTTATCTTAGAAATTTGATGAGTTTGTTAATTTGCTTGAGTTTACCTGCATTATTCAAAGGGTCTATTTGTTGTGACAAACATCTGCTTTGTGTGTTCTGTGTACGTACCATATTCGGTATGTAATGGTTTACGACAATATTTGTTTCCGTATTTGTTTTGGTGTTTCTGTATTCGTTTCCGCTTCTGCAAGAAAAAAATGAAAACAAATATGGAACCACTCAGTTACGTCCGTATCCGCTCTGTTTTCATCCCTATTGCGGGGTATCTCTTATCGCTAGGCCACTTGTCATAACGAGAAGAAAAGTGAGGATGAGGATGAGAGAGAGGGATACGAGAGAGTGTGGAACACCATGATTTTACATCTATTTTCATAACAAAATTTAAAATTAAATATTGCAGTTTTTATCGTTTTCATTTTCGCGTCGAGATTTTCAAAACTAAACCCCATATTGGTAGATTTCGATGAACTTTTCTTACCTTCTAACATAATCGACAGTTCACGGATTAGAAGACGAATGTTGAATGGAGTGACCCATTGTATAGCATTACATGTCCCGGACAACTTCATGCATGCATGTACAGGTGGTCTGTCACGAGCGCCAGCAAAACTGAAGGCAGCAGGTAGCATGCGTGGCCTTCTCTGTTCTGTACTATCCGGCCCGTGTTCTGACAACGTGCCCGGCGGCCACTGCCAGTGCCAGGTTGAACTCAAACCCCGGCCGTCAGAGCATCAGACCATGAATTCTTTCCGTGGGGCATGCATGGCCGCCGGGTCAGATCGAGCAGGCCGCCGTCGATCGAGCGGCACGCACATACGTACAGGGCATGGCTGCGTTTGTGTGGCGTGCGCCGCGAGCTGACCAGCCAAGAAATCGGACAGGGATCTGACTTTTGGCTTCGAACAGAACTGCCGCTGCCGCTGCCGCTGCCACCGCCGGCATAGGTACGTTCGATCGATCGCGTGCACGTCGCCGGAGCTAGCAAGCCGTCTAGGCAGCTATACCCTGTAGGCCATCGCATCGCACGATTTGATTGCGCCTTTCGGTCCCACTACTGTTGCCTGTGATGTCCCAACTCACTCTATTTCAAATCAATCAGAGATACAGAGTAGTTCATAGAATTTGGGGGGTGAGAAGAGACGAACTGGGGTGAGGAACAGACGAGAGACAGGGAAGTAGTTTCAGAATTCAGTTTCGCGATGCCTAACCCCAACACACGCAGGGAGGATGTATACTCCTTAATCTCTCTTACAAGTGGGCCCGGGTCCACCTTCACAGCTCACAGAGCTTCTTTCCACGTCAGTCTTCTGCTGGGCCAATAATAGCTCACCAGCTCAGCTTAGTGACTCGATGTCCACCGCCACGTAGGTGTCAGGTGTGACAGTTGCCTCCCCTTGAGAATGCACCCCTTGAACTTGAGCTTCTTCTTCCCATAAGGCAGCATCAGGATAGCGAGTCTTGAGCACATAATAATCCTCCCATGTGGCCATGTCGTCAGGAAGATGAGCCCATTTGATCAACACTTGTGGAGATGCAGCATTGCCTTTGCGCACTAGCCTCCTCTGCAAAATAGCCACTGGCACTGGTTTTGTTGCTGAAAAGTCTGCAACAACTGGCAGATCAGCGAACACAGGAGAATAGTTTGCAGTAAAAGGTTTCAACTGTGATACGTGAAACACCGGATGCACTTTAGCTTCTACCGGTAATGCCAGGCGATAAGCCACTTCACCCACACGCTCCAGCACTGAATAAGGGCCAAAATATTTGTAAGAGAGCTTAGGATATGGTCGATTGACCACAGACTGTTGTGCATATGGTTGGAGTTTGAGCAGAACTTGATCTCCCACCGAGAACTGACGCTCCACACGATTCTTATCGGCGTATGTCTTCATGCGTTGTTGAGCACGAATCAATTGTGCTCGAAGTAATTCAGTTTGAGCTTGATACTCCAAAGCCGCATCACCAGCCACTGAATCATCAGCAACAGTTAAATTGGGCATGCCACCAAAGTTTGGTTCAGTTCTGTACAGAGCTTTAAAAGGCGAGCAACCAAGAGCAGTGTGATAACTGGAATTGTACCAAAATTCCGCCAGACCCAACCATTTCTTCCAATACCTGGGATTATCCTGCACAGCACAACGCAAATACTGTTCCAAGCATTGGTTCACTCGTTCACTCTGACCATCCGTCTGTGGGTGGTAAGCGGTGCTGTAATTGAGTTTGATTCCCAGAGACTTGATCAAATCTTTCCAGAAATGACTAGTGAAAACTCTATCGCGGTCAGAGATAATTGCCACGGGAACACCATGCAACTTGACAATGTTGTCCACAAACACTTTGGAAACAGAGGCGGCTGTGTAAGGATGTTTCAACGGCAAGAAATGAGCATACTTGGTTAAACGGTCCACCACCAGCAAAATTCTATTAGCACCATCGGACAGTGGGAGGCCTTCGATGAAGTCCATGGTAATTTCTTGCCATGGAGTAGAAGGAGGCGGCAACGGTTGGAGTAAACCGGCCGGTTTTTGATGAGTATGTTTGGCCTGTTGACAGACTAGGCATTGCTTCACATAGTTTTCTACAGCCAATTTCAAACCTGACCAATAATATAACTGTTTGATGCGTTGGTAAGAAGCTTGCATGCCTGAGTGTCCTCCTACCGCACTGTCATGCAAAGATGCTATCAGCTTGGTCTGCAGGGCAAGATTATCACCAATAACCAATCTTCCCTTGTATTTGATGACTCCTTTTTCCAAATAAAAACCTTTTGCATTAGGAGAGTGAACAGCTAGTTCTTGAAGCAATGTGGACATGGTAGTATCATTAGCATAAGAGTTCAACACCTCTTGTAACCATACTGGTTGACATGTAGATACTGCCTGAATGTCCAACAAATGGCCCACTCGAGATAAAGAATCAGCTGCACCATTTTCAGCACCTTTCCTGTATTTAATCTCGAACTGCAAACCACCTAGTATGGCCATAGCTTTCTTTTGCAAATCAGAATTCAATTGCTGATCAGTGAGGTTGCATAGGCTTTTATGATCAGTGACAATAGTAAATTTGCCTCGCTGCAAATACTGTCGCCACTTGTCCACAGCCATAATGACAGCCAGAAATTCCTTGTCATAGACACAACGCTTCTGATTTAACATTCCCAAAGCCTTGCTCATGTAAGCAATAGGATGTCCTCGCTGCATTAAGACTGCACCAACACCCGTGTCACAAGCGTCTGTCTCCACTGTGAATGGAACACTAAAATCAGGTAAAGCTAAAACTGGTGTAGAAATCATTGCTTTCTTTAGTTTGAGAAATGCTTCATTTGCTTCCTCTGTCCAGACAAA
The DNA here is from genome assembly GCA_947311845.1 of Poa pratensis. Taxonomy (NCBI): domain Eukaryota; kingdom Viridiplantae; phylum Streptophyta; class Magnoliopsida; order Poales; family Poaceae; genus Poa; species Poa pratensis. The sequence continues at coordinate 26,589,523 of CAMZMU010000057.1, read as the reverse complement.
TCCTTTCTTAGTGAGTAATTGTGTCAGAGGTTTGGTTAGAATCCCATAATGTTCCACAAACTTGCGGTAGTAACCAGTAACTCCCAGAATTCCCCGAAGTTCAGTTACATTCGTTGGTGTCGGCCAGTTAACCATTGCTTCCGTTTTCTCTGGATCAGTAAAGACACCCTTGTCTGAAATGACATGACCCAAGTACTGAATACTGGTCTGACCAAAACTGCACTTCGACATCTTAGCATAGAACTGTGTCTCTCTAAGCTTTGCAAGCACCAACTGCAAATGCTCCAAGTGTTCTGACCAAGATTTGCTATAAACTAGAATATCATCCAAGAAAACAATGACGAACTTGCGTAAGAATGGAGCAAAAATCGAGTTCATGATGCATTGAAATGTAGCCGGAGCATTGGTCAATCCGAAAGGCATAACTCGAAACTGGAAGTGACCATGATGCGTTTTGAATGCTGTTTTAGCTTCATCTTCAGGACGCATGCGGATTTGATGATATCCAGCTCGAAGGTCGAGCTTAGAAAAGAACTTGGTACCAGCTAGTTCATCCAAAAGTTCATCGACAATAGGCAGAGGGAATTTATTCTTCACAGTTACCATATTGAGCCGGCGAAAATCAATACAAAATCGCCAAGTCCCATCCTTCTTTTTAACCAACAATACTGGCGAAGCGAAAGGACTCATACTCTCTGTTATAATCCCAGCATCAAGCATTTCTTGAACCTGCCTCTCAATTTCGTCTTTCTGAAGTGGAGAGTAACGGTATGGCCGAGAATTGACTGGTTGAGCATCACTTTCCAGATGAATCGCATGATCTAATGCTCTCTGCGGTGGCAACTCATGTGGTTCTTCAAAGACATCTTGAAATTGTGTCAATAAGGACTGCAGATCAGGAGCCACTGCTGTGTCCTGGTTCGGAACTGACTTTGCCACCGGGTCCACGACTGCCATAGCCCACACTTCATTACCGGATAGCCATTTCTGAAGCTGTTGCGCCGATAATGCCGAGACTGCATTGGTTTGTGGCTGCACAACCCCTTGCAAAGTAATTTCCTTGCCTTGGTATTGGAATGACAAGTATTTAGCATCCCAGTCCAGTGTCATTCTTCCAAACTGTTTCAACCAGTTAACACCAAGGATAGCATCATAAGCACCCAATTCCAAAATCCTCATATCTGTGATGAAAGTATGGCCTTGTGTCCACCATGAGAGGCCAGACACCTGCTCTTGTGATGTTAGAATTTCCCCATTTGCTACTTTGACAGGTAAAGCAGGTGCAGCAGAAATTAAACAGCCTGCACGTTCAGCAAAATTTCTAGTGACAAAAGTGTGTGTGCTTCCTGAGTCAATCAGCAACAACATCACCTGATTTCCCACCAGAGCTCGCAAACGAATGGTTTCACCACCCTCAGTACCAGCCAGAGCATCTACAGACAGTTGGCAGCAATTAGCAGTAGCCAGTGGTTCATCGAGTAACTCCAGGGCTTGTTCTGCATCATCAGAAATAACCTCGCCAAACTCGCCAACCTCAATGGTGAGTAACTGTCCAGACCTCTTACACTGATGCTCTTTAGAATATTTGTCACCACATTTCAAACATAAGTTGTTTGCACGCCTGAAATCCCTTAACTGTCTTTCTCTCTGAAAATCATCAGTATGTGTTTTCTTGTGCCAATCAATGCGAGCAACAGAAGTATTTGTAGTGACTGGTGCAGCAGTAATTTGCTTGTTGGACACACTGGAGCGCGACCTCGGTCGACACTGCTCATTCTCTTCCTCTTGAATGCGAGCCAAGGATGCTGCCCGAGTGATACTGGTTGGGCCTTGCAATCTCACAGCACAACGAATCTCATCCTTGAGGCCAAAAACAAACTGAGTAATAAACCAACGCTGGCTAAGAGTGTCATCTAAGGAAATCAAATGATACATGCATTCCTCAAAGGCTAAACGATACTCCACTACTATGTTCAAAAAAAAAAAAAAAAAAAAAAAGATACTCCACTACGGTGCCATTTTGTTTAAGCTGCAGCAACTTGGTCATCTGTCCATCAAATTCATCCAGACCAAATTCCTCAACAATTGCTTGCATAAACACATCCCAAGCAATCAATCGATTCCTACGTTTGAATGACTGAAACCATAACGCAGCATGTCCATCTAGGTGCAGGGTAGCAGTGCTAACTCAGTGGTGCTCAGGAACCTTGTACATCTCGAAATATGTCAAGCTAAGATCTACCCAGAGCAATGGTTTGTCACCTGAAAAACGAGGAAAATCGTGCCGTCGAGGGCGCACAATGAAATCTCCTTGACGCTCACCCTCCACCAAATCAGTGGGTGACGAGGGCGCCGTCTGAAACTCCTGCCCCGTTCCAAGTGCAGTTAGGAGCGGAGGACGCTGGTTGGTGAAGCGCGCTGGCACCGCGGCCTTGTCCGCCTGCGGAATCTCCACCCGAGGCAGGGGCGTGTTCGCGGCCTTGTCATGCTCGACGAGGCGGCGCTTGACGCCGTCAAGGTCCTCTCCGAAATCCTCGATTTGCTGCTTCAGACCGCCAACCTCCGTCGCGACCTCCTTGATCTCCGCGGAGATCGCGGTGAACTTGGAGAGCATCTCCTCCAGCGATTTCTGCACTGCATCCATCTTCTCCAAAACAAAATTGGTCTGCGCCGAGGGGACGGCGACCCGTGTCGGTGCCGTCGCTGCTCCTCTGAATCAGACCGAACCCCGATTAGGATTTCGCGCGGCGTCGCCGGAGCAACACCACACCTTTCTCGGTGGGATTTTACCGGTCCGATCTCGAGTCTGCGAGCGCGAGCGGAGAACGACGTAAGGCTCTTGATACCAGATTGCGATGTCCCAACTCACTCTATTTCAAATCAATCAGAGATACATAGTAGTTCATAGAATTTGGGGGGTGAGAAGAGACGAACTGGGGTGAGGAACAGACGAGAGACATGGAAGTAGTTTCAGAATTCAGTTTCGCGATGCCTAACCCCAACACACGCAGGGAGGATGTATACTCCTTAATCTCTCTTACAAGTGGGCCCGGGTCCACCTTCACAGCTCACAGAGCTTCTTTCCACGTCAGTCTTCTGCTGGGCCAATAATAGCTCACCAGCTCAGCCTAGTGACTCGATGTCCACCGCCACGTAGGTGTCAGGTGTGACATTGCCGCTCCCGTTTCTGTCTCTTGCGTTTCTAAGTTCGGCAGCACGCGGCCGCCGCGCCGGAACAAACGAGAAGCGGTGGTGGATGCCGAGATCTCCACAGTGGTTTATATCGTACCGTGCTCGCTGATTGCCTATGCTGTTCAGGAGTGTGAGCCGGTGTGGGGGTGGTGTGAAGCAACGATGCATGTTCGAAATCCCCAGCTTCTATTAATTGGACGCCGGAAATCCCCAGTTTTTTTTTTTTTGCTGGTAAGCCAAGGAGGCTGGCAGGAGCTGCTATTGCCAGCTTCCGAAGGTGATTGTTTTGGACTCCACGTCTGCTGCATGTCAGCTTCTTCTTCGAGCTAGGGCCCAATCGATGCATGGTCGTCCATCGTTGGGTACAGCAGTAGTGCTGCACTCGGTGGCGGATCACGGCCACAGTAGTCTCTTCCGCAAAAAAAGAGAACAAATATGAAACAACTAAGTCACGTCCGTATCCGCTATGTTTTGATCCATACTTTGCGGTATCTCTTACTGCTAGGCCACTTGTTATAACGAGAAGAAAAGTGAGAACGAAGATGAGATAGAGAGGGATACGGGAGAGTTTGAAACACTACAGTTTACATCTATTTCCACAAGAAAATTTAAAATGAAATACTTTTTGAACTGAGCGTCCAAATTGCGAGTGGTTTTCATCGTTGCCTTTTTCATGTCGAGATTTTTAAAACTAAACCTCATCTTGATAGATCTCGAGGAACTTTTTCGAAAATAACCGACAATTCACGGATTAGAAGACGAATGTTAAATAGAGTGACCCATTGTATAGCATTTTTTTTCTTTATCTACCAATGTACATGTCGCGAACAACTTCTTGCATGCATGTGAGTACATCTTGTATAGTACAGGTGGTCTATCACGAGCACCCGCAAAACTGAAGGCAGCAGCTAGCGTGCGTGGCCTTCTCTGTTCTGTACTATCCCGTGTTCTGACAACGTGCCCGGCGGCCACTGCCAGTGCCAGGTTGAACTCAAACCCCGGCCGTCAGAGCATCAGACCATGAATTCTTTCCGTGGGGCATGCATGGCCGCCGGGTCAGATCGAGCGGCACGCACGAACGTACAGGGCATGGCTGCGTATGCGTGGCGTGCGCGTGCGCCGCGAGTTGACCAGCCAAAGAAATCGATCGGACAGGGAGCTGAGTTTGGCTTCGAACAAAGATGTGGGCCTCGCCTGCCGTTTCCCTCTGGCCTCTGCCACCGCCGGCATACGTACGTTCGATCGCGTGCACGTCGCCGGGGCTAGCAAGCCGTCTAGGCAGCTATACCCTGTAGGCTGTAGCCATCGCATCGCACGATTTGATTGTGCCTTTCGGTCCCACTACTGTTGCCGCTCCCGTTTCTGTCTCTTGCGTTTCTAAGTTCGGCAGCACGCGGCGGCCGCGCCGGAACAAACGAAAAGCGGTGGTGGATGCCGAGATCTCCACAGTGGTTTATATCGTACTGTGCTCGCTGATTGCCTGTGCTGCTCGGGACTCAGGAGTGTGAGCCGATGTGGGGGTGCATGGTGTGAAGCAACGATGCATGATGCATGGAAATACCCAGCTTCTGTTGGACGCGGGAGGCCATTTGTAGAATTTCGCGTTCACCGGTGGTAAGTGGAAAGATCGACCTCCTGACTGGCCGTGCACCGCAAGGCACGTGGAGATCCCATCAGACAACGAGGCTGGCAGAAGCTGCTATTGGCAGCTTCTGAAGGTGATTGTATTGGACTCCACATCTGCTGCATGTCAGCTTCTTCTTCGAGCTAGGGCCCAATTGATGCATGGTCGTCCATCGTTGGGTACAGCAGTAGTGCTGCACTCGGTGGCGGATCACGGCCACAGTAGTCTCGTCTATCTGGAGTACTCTCCGGATTCTGGCTCGGGCCTCGCAAAGTCGCAAGGTTCACAAGTGTTGCTCCACTCTTCCAGCGTTCCTCGGCGGCAGACAAGAACTCCAGTCACGCACTGAACCGTACCAGTAGGCTAGCTAGGCCTGTACTAAATGCATGGAAGCCATGTATTCTCACACCGCTCAAGTGGTGGTGGTGGCCACACTGAAGCGTGTACATGCGCTCTGGGCTCAACAAAACTGTAGCAGGGTACTACGGTGCTAACCCTAGCCTTAGCAGGCGTATAGCAGCTTCCCCATGCACACGCCATCAAATTACAGACAGCATGTCATTCATGCATCCACCAGGTCCAGGTCCCGTCCATACACCGTGCCATACAGAAATCTGCAACGGAGGTCGCACCAATGAACCATACTGCCATTAACCTATGCATTCTCCTGCATGCTCCTCCGTTTTCATTCATAGTCTTAGTCTTTTTCTTTTATTCTCTTACCCCTCCGTTTTCATTCACATTCTTTCTCTTCTTAAACGTCCTTTTCAAAACTTTCATCCACATCTGGTCACTACGCAAAATTTCAATGACTTGGACGCTCCCCTCTCCCTCACCACTGTAGCAGGAGAGGCGAACTTTTGAGAGTCGCCTGTCAGCCCACCTCACTCGCCGGCGATCTGCGGATTTCTTCGCCTCCGTCGGTCGCTCCGGCGGCGGGAGGTGGAGGAATCCGTAGATCTCGGCTTATAGCGTAGGGTCTGGTAGGTCCCGAGCCGGCGGCGCCATGGAGGTGGAGGCGGCGGTGGTGCGGGTTTTGGTGTCGGCTTGTCTCTCCTCTCGCGGCGGCGCTTCCAGGAGCTTCTTCGCGCGGCGGCCGACTTCCCCGAGCTCGGCAGTCCTCGGATCTGTCGAGTTCTTCGTGCCCTGGCCGGATCTGGAGTGGTGTTGGATCCGGAGTTCGAAGTTGAAGAAGAAGGTGAAGATGAGCTCCATCGCGACGAAGATGGCGTTCCAGCGGATAGGATCTACGGATCCGGCGATCGGCGACTTCCCGGCTGCCACGGGGCTGGCTCTTTTCCAAGGTCGCAGACGGAGCAGCGGCAGCGGCGCGCCACCGACGGTCCCAGTTCGTCGTCCGTGTCGGAACCTAGTAGAAGGGTTGCGTTGTAATTTTGTGTTTCTTCTGGGTTTTTCTGTAAGATCGATGGTGTAAGTCTGCCTTCTTTCCCCGCAAAAAAAAAAAAAAAGAGTGATTCCTCACTAAAACAGATGAGATTTTGAGGGAGGGATCTGAACAGGATGTAATGAAGGGTTCACTTTCGCGGATCGACGGCTCCTAGGGTCCCCAAATAGGATGGCGTTTTTCACATGCGCCATTCATGTTGGCTTATTTCCAATAACTTATTTTTTGACCCAACATGGTGGACACTAGGCAAAGATTGTGACGAAAACGACGGAGTATTCTGCATTAAGCCAACCTGACTGCGTATATGGGCTGTCAAAAAACGTCACCCTACTTGACATGACTCCCAGTGGGCAGTGGCTAAATCTAGTTGAAAAAAAATATCATCTCGCTGGAAGTTTTCAAAAGGACCATTTAGCACAAAAAGTTGTCACTCATTCGCATTTGGCCACGCCTCAGATAAAAGAGGTAAGCTATTCATTTACTAGCACGTTAAAATCATATCCCACTTTTAACAAAATTGGATGACAACTTGTACACTTTTTAAAAAATTGGCGGGATTCCTGCGAAATTCCGGCGAGGTTGGTCGGAAAGAGCCTCAGGAAAACTCCCATGGGGGAGCGGCGAGGGGTTCCACGGCGGGCTAGTGGTCGGCCGGCTCGCACACTCTCCTCTCCTTTCACTCTCTCTCCAAAGAGGGGAAATGAAAAAGGGGGTGTTTGATGAACCCACCAAGTGTCTCCTCATAAGGGCTGGCACTCTATTTATAATTGGTGGGATTACATCTTACAAGCATATGACATGTGAAAAGATCTAGATGATGCCTACAGGAGGTTAGTAGACGGTTTAAAACAACTACTGTTTGGCTTGAATAAATACGAGTAAAACTAGCATTTAATTTATCAAGCACACAATCTAAATATGCTAGGGCTCAATTATGTGCACCAACAGTTTATGTTTAGATAAACAACTCTGTAATAGCAAGATATATAGATAACGAAGGCACAAGGAAACGGAAATTTATCCTAAAATTCACTTTCTCAAAGGAAGGTAGTCTTTGCTGTAGAGGTGTAGCGGCGTAACGCTAATGCTCCCCAAATGCCACAAAGATCTCACCTACATGGGTGGTTGCACAATACACACCAAGCCACCTTAATATGCAGGAAACACACCACCCACCAACGCCACAAAGGCTCATTTTAATTATTGTTCTCGAGTCTTCCCATATAGAGAATAAACTCAATCCACCATGAGACTTGAGGACGGTCACCAAGCATGTCAAATTTCCTAGGGCAATCTCTACTGTATAGGGTGCCCAACACCCAAGAGTAACAAGCTCAAAAAAATTCATTTCTACGAATCACCTTATAGAAATCACACCGATGCAACTATTTCAATGGAAAGAACTGTTCAATTCCTTCACCATCAAATCCTGCCATAAGTAACTAATGATATGGAGAAATATGAGACGAAGAATAAAGCAGGAGAACATCAAATCACTCCAAGATGTAGATCCAAAAGGTTTCCCTCGCATAGATGAGAGATGGATTGATAAAATTGTAGATCTCGATCTTCTCTCTCTTTTGCCTTAAATAAATACAAAAATAATGGGAGGAACAAGAAAAAGCAAACTCCAAAATTAAACAATGACGACGAAAAACTTATCAATGAATTGATGTAATCATTAGGGAAGAATACCTCTGAAACAGGTCCCCGAAACCGAACTGTTGTGTGAAGTTTCCACGGAGGGCAGTACTACATGGTAATAGTAATAAATACACAAATGATAAAGCACCAAGACACCAAAGCTAATTAATTAAAGTTACTTAATAGCAAATAAATTACGATCTCACTCGACTCAGAAAGCATTAGACTGCATCGTGATTCATGGAGCAACTTGGGTTGCAACTGGGAAAAATACAACATAGTGTTTGATTGCTTCGTGATTCAAGCTAGGCATGAGTTGCAACATAGCTTGCAAAGTTGCAAGCGAGAAAAATACCAAGGACTGCTAGATTGCTTCGTGTTTAGTGCTAGTCATGAGTTGAAATATGGGTTACAATTAATGACACTCTTCTCATGACAGTTTTCCGGAACGGACGAGTAGTAAATTGGTCGGGGGATATAAAAAAAAGGGTATAAAAGTATGTGCTTCCTTTTCTTACAATGATCAAAGTTGTAAAAATGGGAGCAATTAGTAATGCTCACATCATTTTTTTTTTAGATGGAAGGAGTGCTACTATTGCCTCGCAGTGTTCATTTATTGAGTTGTTGCACGACTATTTGCTCTGAGTTGGAGATGCTCCCACGCTAGATTGCTAGCTACCTAGCTAATAGTACAGTAGTCCGTACTTGTAACACAGGTAGGGCGTAGTACACGTTCCAGTACTGTTTTAGTCAAGCTTCAGGCTGTACCAGGGGCGGATCCAGGATCAAACCAAACCCTGAGCCAAATTTATATTTAGTGTTGTATTTAGGCTAATTGCTAGGAACAATCAGAGGTTTCATAAAGATATAGGAAGAAAAAAAATCCCACACCCCGGGCCATGGCCCTGTTGCCAGGGGTGTGGATCCGCCCCTGGGCTGTACCGCGATCTGACAACCGGCGTTGATAGTTTTCTCATCAGTAGTGACAGCACGTTTCCCTGAGAAAAAACAAGTCGAACTCTTACACAGTGCCACATAACGATACGCACGCGCGCGGTTTAGGTGTAGCAGCTCGTAACTTGGAGGCGTTTGCATATTTTTGCGTCATCAGGGTTGGCAGTTGAAAGTTGAAGCAGTCCGCTGAATCGCTGAGGGCTTGTTCGGTTTGCTTAAATTTGAGGCGGATTGACAGGGAATGGGGTGGATTAAATCCCTAACAAGTCAAAATCCACTCCAATCCACCCCAATCCACTTGGGTAGTGGATTAACCGAACAAGCCCTGATACTATTGTTTTCCCGGGAGACAGTTCGTTGTGACGCGAGTGTTTCTGTGCAATCAACAGCTCACGCCGGCCTGCGAAGTGGCACAGTGCATCGACATGCCTGAAACAACAACAGTAAACCGTCCTTCTCCACGGCAGTCATGAGGCAGCAGACAGCAGTACGTCGTGAAACGGCTAAGATCGAACGTTGGCAACATCTCACAATTAAAGTCCCACAGGACGATGAACTGATAGCGATGACCTGGTTGCGATCTTTACGCTGTCTGGAGACTGAAGCTCCCTGATAACAACCACTGACCGGAAAATGTCCATATGCACTGTCGTGGTATCAAGACGAGCTACATCGCGCGCGTTAGAGCCACGAATTAAACCGTGAGGCGCAGGGCATGCAAAACGTAAGTGCACGGATAGCCATGGGTGCTGAACTGCAGATGCGAGTATAGTAACGGAATTAAGTAGCGCTCTGCTCCGTTCCGAGAAGCGATCCAGATCGGGTAGGACTACTACTAGCCGCCGACGCTTCCGAGTAAATCGAGTGTAGGAGTACGGCGGAGCGAGGGCTGGGACTGAGCTATGCGTGGTCCAAACAGGGCGACGAAGGTGTCCAGATCGAGTAGTACTGACGTTGACGGCAACTGTAGTGTAGCATAGAGCCCGCCCCCGGCCGTTCCCATGAGGATCTCCGCTCCCTTCTGCCTGCCAAACAGTGCAAAAGCACAAGTCAAGGTAGCTACCTGGTATTCCCGGTGTCGCAAAACCTAGCTTGTCCCGCCCTCTGTACTCTACTGTTGATCGTTTGGCCGTATCAGCATAGTTCTTGGCGTGATCGACCGGGATCCCGCGCATCGACCACCACCGTTTTCATGCATGATGAGCGCATGGTCCTGAATCTTGATCCCCTTTGGAGGTGCTAGTGTTGATTGTGCCTTGCCGTGTACTGCCAGTAGCGTCCCTGGTCTACCGATGCATCATTTTACTCGTGCAGGTGTGCATCTGAGTTGGTGTTTTGGCTCGGCCCTTTGTAGCTTGTTGGCTTGTGCTGCGAGCTCGGTGGTGAGTCTTGGGTGGAGTGTGCAGAGCAAGGAGGAGGAATCTTAATTTGGTGAGCTGGTGGTGCGACCGCGCCGACTGCCGATCGAGGTAAAATAGAACCCACGCGTCAGTTCGGCCTCTCCCTGCTGCTGGTAATCGCCTCGCCGCCGCTGCGGTTGGGGGGGTTACCCGTTCGAGGTGGATGCGCTGCAAAGTCCCCTCCGCCTTTCTTTCCTCTTCTGGGCTGGATTTTCACGTTAACTTCGCCGCTGTGCTTCCATCTTTCCCTCCTACCCGCCCCGCCCTGCCCTGCAAACTTTCTGGCTGTAATCTCGTGCCTCTGTCAAAGTAAAGAGTGGACTTGAGAGTTTCCGGAGCCCGTTCATTTCTCCTGGATTTCGCGTACAAATCGCTGTTTCCTCTTTTTATTGCCGTGAGGCGCCGTGATGTCGCGTACGGAGCTGACAAGCTCTATATAGGCCCCGTGTGTTCCTTTCTCCTCCGATCGTCTCCTTCCTCCCTCCCTCGAGTTGGAGGCTTTGTGTCCTGCATTCGTGCAAAGTGGGCGCTTCCCCTTCTCCTTCCGAGATTTTCTCATCTCCCCGACGTCTCGTTGACCCGTTTCTTCCGATCCCGCAGTTTGTGTATGCAGAGAGCAGCCACGGGCGGTCAGGTGGCATGGGGCGCGCCATGAGATGGCTCAAGAACCTCTTGACAGGCCGGAAGGATGGCGTCAAGGCCGACTGGCATGGCGCGGCGGGGAAGGAGACGACAGGCAGGTGGAGCTTCGTCAAGCAGAGGAAGAGTGAAGTTGACTGCGGGAAGCCGCGGCCTTTGGAGGCTCTCGCCGCCGCCGTCAGGCCATGCCACTGTGTTGGTGGAGAGGAGGCGACGGCGCGCGAGGAGAAGGCAGCCGTCGTGGTTCAGAAAGCCTTCAGAGGCTACCTGGTATGATCTTTGTTCATACGTTCCTGTTACCATTTCTTCGTGCTCAAACGGTTCAGACAGTTCTAAGGTATGTGCACTTAGATAAATTGGTTAGAGTTCCCGATTCTCCCGTCTCCTATTTTAGTGGACAGTTGCACACTGATTGCACCCTATATATGCTAGATCCGTCAGTTCCTTTCCGTACTTTATACTAGTATTTGGCTAAGTAGGCTAAACTTCGCTGTATGTGATGTCATTGCTGGTCATTTCCGTCCATTATGGACAACTCTTCCTCTGTTTCTGTGCAAAGTCTGCACGTTGATCGGCTGCCGTAGTTGTTTACTCTGCTTCGACAGCGACTTCTGCGTATACTAGTAATAAACTTCTCGTTTGGTATCAGTGTAGTGGTTACTGAGTACTGATTGCGCAGGGTGACATAAGCCTAGCTGCCTTAACCACACTTCTTTACTCGTCGTCGTCGTCCACTGCAAGTTGTTTGGGTTTATAATTTTGAATCTTTGATGGCTTCAGGCTAGGAAAGCGCTTCGCGCTCTGAGATCACTCGTCAAGCTGCAGGCTCTGGTCCGAGGCTACCTCGTGAGGAAGCAGGCAGCCACGACTCTGCACAGGCTGCAGGCGCTCATGAGGCTGCAGGCCGATTCCTACGCCGTCAAGCGAGCCTCATATCGGAAATCCATGGAACAAGTCAGTCATTTTTACACTGCACAGCAAGCTATTTTTTCTGTTTATTGAATAGATCTTCAGTTCGATTTGTTTACGGTGACACATTTTGCAATACAGGAGAGGATCGTCACGCAGGATGCCCGGGCGAGGCCGTCATCGAGAGAGAAGCCGCCGCACCGGCGGAGGCTGTCCGACAGCACGGACTCCAACTACGAGCGCAGCCCGCGGATCGTGGAGATGGACACGTGCCACCTCCGCTCCCGGTCCACCCGGATCGCGAGCGGCCGGTACACCCCCGACCGTTCGTCGGGCGGCCGCCTGGCCACAGACCATGCGCCGCCGTTATCGCCGCTGTCCATCAAACAGCCCCCGCGGCTGTCCACCCGGCGTTACCACGACGGTGACCACGTCCGGCACGCCAAGACGGCGCAGAACACGCCCCGCTTCAGCGTGCCCGATGCCTCTTACACCTACGACTCGCCTGCCAAGAGTGTCGACGGGCTGACGCCGCGGGCGCTACGGCACCGGGACCTGCTCGCAAGCCCGCGCTACATGGGGGGCACGGCCTCGTCGGCGGCGAAGATGCGGTGCCACAACGCGCCCAGGCAGCCGGCCGAGTCGCCGAGGGCGAGCCTGACGTCCCAGGCAGGGTCGAGGAAGTCGACGTGCACGCCTAGGCAGGGCGGCTACTTCTCGGAAGCCATACGCACGGGCTACTCCGGTCTCAGCGAGGAGAAGTCCAGAGATTACTACTTGGACAGGATGTGGTGACCGATTAGCTGGAGATGAAGTAAAATAATCGATCTCCAAATTATTGTGCATACTTTGTGTTATAGGTGTCCTGGCATAATTAAGTACGTGTGATTTGTGAATCAGAAACTCAATTGCATAGAAGAGGGTGAAATTGTCGACCTTCTGGTTCGTCGATGCTCTGATGAATGGAGCACAGACAATACAACAGGTAAATGAAACGAAGCGCAGTGTTACACAGTGGCTTAGCAGTGCCCACATAGATGTTTTTGTCCTCCTTCAGTGAAGACAAGCGTGTACTCCCTCCGTTCCAATTTAATTGACTGGTCTAGATACATCTACATTTGGTATATAGCAAGTCAATTAAATTAGAACGAAGTGAGTAGTTACGTATGTTGTTTGCAAATTGGACAGCAGGATTGGTTTGACACTGGAGTTATTTGCTCAAGTGAAAACGATGCTGAAGTGTGATCTGACCAGAAGCACCGAACCAGTCGACTGTAAGTTTTTAGGGTAACAATCGTTGCCCTATTGGGTCGATTGGTTGCGTGTTATATAGGCCAGGAAGAACCCCTGGCGTGGTATTACAAAATACGTCTTCGAGGTGGAGTACTACTCCATGCTCTTGTACGTGTACAATATCTGAACCGTATTACAATCTAACAGCCTCCCTTAATCACAACCTTCTGAAAGGTTGAGATTACGAATAAACTCATGAAGATTCTTGACTGGCAAAACTTTTGTAAACCCATCTGCAACTTGATCTTTGCTTGAGATGAATTTGATATCAAGTAACTTATCTGCAACTCTCTCACGAACAAAGTGGTAGTCTATCTCAATATGTTTGGTCCTGGCATGAAATACAGGGTTAGCAGATAAATATGTGGCGCCTAAGTTATCACACCATAAACATGGTTTGTCCTTCAGCTTGACACCAAGTTCTTTAAGAACTGCTTCAACCCAAATCAACTCAGCTGTAGCATTAGCAAGGGTCTTATACTCAGCTTCAGTACTGGACCTTGATACAGTTTTCTGTTTTCGTGCACTCCACGAGACCAGATTAGGTCCAATGAATATAGCAAAACCTCCAGTGGACCTTCTATCATCAAGACAACCTGCCCAATCTGCGTCTGAGAAAGCACTCAGCAGGGTTGAGGGAGATTTCTGAAAGGTAAGTCCAACATGTAGTGTACCCTGAATATATCTTAAAATTCTTTTAGCGGCTGTCCAATGAGCAGATGTAGGAGCATGCAAATACTGACATATCTTGTTAACAGAGAAGGAAATATCAGGACGTGTCAATGTAAGATACTGCAATGCACCTACAATACTTCTGTAATTCGTGCTATCATCAGGACCAAGGGGAGTTCCCTCGGTTAAAGATAATTTTTCAGTGGTGGATAAGGGTGTAGGACAAGGAGTGCACTTTTTCATACCAACTTTAGCAAGGAGATCCGAAGCATATTTTCCTTGTGTAAGGAGTAACCCGGACTGTGTCTTCTTTACCTCAATGCCCAGAAAATAATGTAGATCTCCTAAATCTTTGAGAGCAAAGTCAGCATTCAATTCACGGAGAAGAGCAGAAGTGGCTTCATCTGAGGAGCTTGTAACTATGATGTCATCAACATAGATTAGAACAAATATCATAACACCAGACTTGTTATACAGAAAAAGTGAGGTGTCTGCCTTAGAAGGAACAAAACCAAGCTGTTGCAACTTGGTGCTAAGTCGTGAATACCATGCACGTGGAGCTTGTTTAAGACCATACAGGGCCTTGTCAAGTTTGCAGATATAATGTGGAGTTTGAGGATTTTCAAAACCTGGAGGTTGTTTCATATAGACTTCCTCTTCCAGAACGCCATATAGAAACGCGTTCTTGACATCTAGCTGCCGCAAATTCCATCCTCTTGTAACAGCAACAGAAATGACAATGCGAATCGTTGCTGCCTTGACCACAAGACTGAAGGTGTCCTCATAGTCTATCCCATATCGTTGTTTAAATCCTTTTGCAACGAGGCGTGCCTTGTACCTGTCAATAGTGCCATCTGCATTTTTCTTAACACGATACACCCATTTGCAATCAATAAGATTTTTAGTGTGATGTGGAGGAACTAAGTGCCATGTTTTGTTTTGCATAAGTGCATCATACTCATCCTCCATTGCTTTGTGCCACCTATCATCCCCAAGCGCCTCTGACAGTGTACGTGGTTCTCCTGTAGAAGCAAGAAGACACCAGCGAACAGTACCATCAGTGATGACTTTAGGCTGGCGAATACCTTTTTGTAGTCGAGTGCGAGGTTCTGGAACCGGTGGTGGAGCTAGTGGCGAAGAAGGAGGCGTTGATGTCGGTGTAGTAGTCATTGATGTTGATGTAGAAGAAGCCACACCGGAACCTGGAGCAGAGGATCCAGTCGAATCATCACCCCCACGTGCAGGGGATCCTGTCGAAGAAGGCTGCATGGCCGCGTCAGCCTCGCTCGCTGCGCGTGATGGAGACCGAGACGGAGAGGGCGAGCGCGACGCATGCATGCGTGACGTGGCGGTGCGGGAGTCGTCAGGTGCAGTGTCGCTGTGCATGCATGGCGGGGACCTCGACCGGGACGGGGTCCATGCTGTCCTGGAGCGCGACGTGGCGGTGCGGGAATCGTCAGGCGCGGACGAGGAAGCGTCGACGCGATCGGTGTCGCTGTTGACGCTGTCAGCTGGATTTTCCTCGGGATCGACGTGGATCCGATCCGCCTCGGGATCGCACCGAGACAGACATGGTCTGTCCTTTTGCGTCTTGTTTTGCACCATTTTTTCACCTTTTGACTCTGAATTTTTTTCTGAATCTTTTTGCAGCGTGCTTGCACCTGCTGTTGCACTAATTTCTGCAGTTTGATCATTAGCAACAACTGGTATAATAGGCAAAGGCATATAGTCATTAGTATTTGCATCCCCATGATTTGAAGGCAATAAAAGAATATCTTGACGGAGACGTGCACCGGCATTTGGATGAAGGGACTCGAAAGGAAAAACACTTTCATCAAAACAACATCTCTTGAGATATAAACGCGGCCAGTGGAGACTTCTAAGCACTTAACTCCTTTGTGCCGTGGACTATAGCCCAAAAAGACACAACGTGTGGAACGAAAAGCAAGTTTTCTCTTGTTGTAGGGACGAAGATTAGGCCAGCAAGCACAGCCAAAAACACGAAGAGATTCATAGTTTGGCTTGATGTGGAGGAGACGTTCTACAGGTGTATCATGATTAATGACTTTACTAGGAAGTAGGTTGATGAGAAAAGTGGCGGTGAGGAACGCTTCATCCCAATATTTTAGGGGCATGGATGCATTGGCAAGTAAAGCAAGACCAACTTCAACAATGTGGCGATGTTTGCGTTCAGCGGAACCATTTTGTTGATGGGCATGTGGACAGGAGACATGATGCGAAATGCCATGTGTTTGAAAGAAAGCATTAAGTTTTTCATATTCACCACCCCAGTCAGTTTGCATGGTGATGATTTTTCTATCAAATTTTCGCTCAACAAGTTGCTGAAAATTAAGAAAGACTTGATACACCTCAGAACGTTTCTTAAGCAAATAAATCCACGTAAATTTACTATAATCATCAATAAAGCTTACATAGTACGAATGTCTACCAACAGACTCAGGTGCAGGACCCCATACATCAGAGAACACTTGTTCCAGAGGAACAGTGGAAACACTAGTGGAAGTAGGATAAGGCAACTGATGACTCTTAGCTAACTGACATGAATCACAAATGTAGGGGGTAACTTCTGGAGTAAACGAAATTTTATTGTTTCTAAGAACTTGCTGAACCACAAAAGATGAAGGATGGCCTAAACGACGATGCCAAGTGGATGATGATGGCTTTATTGTGACGAAAGCATGCTTGGATGACCCAGTAGAAAATGGCACTAGCGGATAGAGACCATCATGGCACGGTCCTTTAAACAGAATTCTTCTTGTTGCCTGATCCTTGATTAAAAAGAAATATGGGTGAAACTCAAAGAAGATATCATTATCAAGTGTAAGTTTATGGACAGATAGCAAATTTGTAGTGGCACTAGGAACATGAAGGACATCTTTAAGATTAAAGGAAGCATGTGGGGTGCATAATACTGAATGACCAATGTTGCTTATTATCATACCGTTTCCGTTTGCAGTGTGGACGCGATCACGCCCCTCGTACTTGTCATGAGTAGAGAGTTTGCTCAGCTCTCCCGTGATGTGATTTGAGGCACCGGTGTCAGGGTACCAATTGGTGTCAACTCCATAGGATGCAAGGTGCGCCGTCTTCTCTTCACGAGCTTCATCATCGGAGTCATCACGGTCTTCATAGCGCCACCAGCAATCACTTGCAGGGTGCCCATGAATCTTGCAAATCTGACAGGTGGTGTTGACATAGGGAGTGGGAGCGCGATCACGTCGGCCACCCCCATCACGGCGGCCTCCAGTGCCACCATTACGGCGACCACGACCTCCATCATGGCGCCTGTCTTCACGTCGATCATCACGGCGATCCCCATCACGGGGCCGCCAGGGAGCACGGTCATCACGGCGGCGCCACCCGCCATCATCACGACGATCACCACCTCCATCACGTCGGCCGCTGTAACCACCACGGCCCTGGCCATTGCCACCATAGGCTAGGTGAGCAGAGGAGGTAAACGTCTGGGCGGGGAGGGCATCTTCTTCATCGGAGAGGAGCTCACGGCGCATGTCGGCCGCAGCGATCTGAGCGAAGAGGTCATCAAGCGTAGTGCCGTGCTGTCCATTAACTGCAGCAACAACATTGTCATAGGAGCTATCAAGGCCATTGAGGATATACCCGATCAGTTCGTCATCGTCGATGGGTTTTCCGGCGGCGGCAAGCTCAGAGCCGAGCGCCTTCATCTTGGTGAAGTATTCGCCCGCAGACATGTCCTTCTTCTTCTTGGTTTTGTTGAGGGCGGTGCGGAGATGCGTGACCTTGGATCTGGACACCGAGGTGAACATGGAGGTGACCGTGTTCCACACCTCGGCTGTGGTCGTGTGCTCGAAGAAGTGCGGGGCGATCTCTGGAGAGAGAGTTTGAAGAAGCCACCCCATCACCTGCTGATCACGGACTATCCAGGACGCATACAGAGGGTTGGCGACGATGGTTTTCTTCCCCCCTTCCTCGATCTCCACAGTTTTGGCGGGAGCAGCGTCCGTGCCATCGAGGAGCCCGGTGACTTGCGCTCCACGGAGGGGAGGGAGCACCAGGGCCTTCCAGAACAAGTAGTTCGAGCGGGTGAGTTGCTGGGCGGGAGGGGAGCCAAGGGTGGCAGCAAGCACGGCTGGCGACGAGGACGTCATAGCAGCGGCGATGCACGGTCTTGTTTGTGATCTTGAAGCGGCGGCGGCAGCACAAGGCAGCGGCGGCGGCTGGTTTGGTCGTAGGTTTTTTGTTGGTCGTAGGTTTTTGGTTGTAGGGGCGGCGGCGGCGGCAATCTATGCGGCAGCGGCGGCGATCTTGGTTTTGGTCTTGAGGACAGCGGCGGCGGCAATGGCGCGGCGGCGGCTATCTAGGGTTTTGCGGCGGCTAGGTCATGGAAAAGGCTCGCTCTGATACCATGTAAGTTTTTAGGGTAACAATCGTTGCCCTATTGGGTCGATTGGTTGCGTGTTATATAGGCCAGGAAGAACCCCTGGCGTGGTATTACAAAATACGTCTTCGAGGTGGAGTACTACTCCATGCTCTTGTACGTGTACAATATCTGAACCGTATTACAATCTAACATCGACCACATGATCCGACAGGGGCTTGCAGCGACTTGTAATAAGAACCTTGTGCCGTACCATTGATACGTCTGTTTCGTACTCGCTCCATCCCAAAATAAGTGTCTCAAAGTTGTACAAAAGTGAATGTATCTATACTTGTTTCATGTCTAGATACATCCACTTTTTGACAAATCTAAGACAGTTATTTTGGGACGGAGGGAGTAGTTATGTTTCGAAAGTTTAGGACCTGTGCGCGCTTCCACTGTTAACACCAAGAAGCACTGAAAGTCAAAGAACAGTCGCCGGTGTGTCCAAGTCAGCAACTGGATGCAATTTATTCTGTCATGGGTTCTCCGTAACCTGATCAGTGTCAATGTGCAGAATATGTTTTCCCCAACGTAAGTGGTTGAGAGCTAGCTTTCCAAGCAAGAAGCTCAGGACGAGTTTGGGTTCTTGTCCAGGAACATGGAGAATTCCGTTGAATTATTACGTAGTATAGAGAAACTATCACAGTGACTGGGTTTAGTTTTGTTGCATATCATAGTTTATTTTGTTGTAACTTATAGGTGTAATTCACTCAGGATACCTTAAGAGCCTGGAGGAGAATGGGAAATTCACAACGATGTACTTTCTCCGTTCTAAATTAATTGACTTCTATTTGTCCACACGTGGATGTATCTATAACCGTATATTGCCGGTGGTGAGACACGCGAGGAAACAGCGGTGTGTACCAATATAGGGCTTCTTTGATTGGATAGAAAAAGTGTAGGAATAGGAAACTCATAGGATTTGAATGTCATGTCTAATTGAATTCTTTGGAAAGAGCAATTGTGTTTGATGGCAAAGAAAAAGTAAAGAAATTGTAAAAAGAGGTTGGAGTGAATGTTAGAATTCCTATGGAATGTAGTACAATGAATTCTATGGGAAAAATTCCTATAGGAACCAATCATATGAATCGAACGACCAATGTAGGAAAAATTCATATAGGATAAAATCCTTCAAAACTCCTATGAAGTTCCTTTGAATGAAATGATCCCATATGGCCATATTGTGTGGTTGGCAGTGGCGAGCCATATGATCAACAATTTAAGTTTTCCATTGTTGTCCCTCTTGCCCTGTTTGGATAATTAGTAAGTGATGTCAGTTTCACTCCATAGTACAGGGTTTTTGCATCTCATGTGAGAGCAGAGCGGCACCATCAGAAAAGAAAGCACAGATGGTATCTTGTGTTTGACCCATTAATTTAGACAAGAAAGTTGGTGCAAGCCGTTCTAATCAGAAGACCGGAGAGCCGAGAAACAACTACAAGGCAAGTATTCATTCCGATCACTGAAAGTGTTAAAGCCATCTTCCAGAGGTTTCACTGCAATCGTATTGCAGGCTCCTAACGATAAGAGCTAACTGCTCACCAGATGATCAACGGGGTTTCTAACTTCTACCAATAACCTGATCAGTGTTGCTCATTTACTGGAACTCATACCAACCTGCCGATCCTGCCAATGTACATCAACTCAGCGCGTTCTCTAGTCAGTTCGAAGACGTTCGCGCCGCCTCCTCCTCCATTCCACCCATGTTGTTGGTCCCGCAGCCAGGGCAGGTGTACCGCCTCTGCAGCTCCTCAGCAACTGAATTGTGCACCTTCTCCAGTTCGGCCACGCGCTTGTGCGGAGTCAAGGAAAGCTTCTGCGGACACACACGGAGGAAGAGGAAGCAGGAGCGTGTATATGTGCACAAGTTTAGTGAAATAACTCGTGAGAGAGCTGGTAAAAAAGGATATCCCCCGACCTCCTGCAACTGCTTCGTCTCTTCCATCACAGCCTCCATTAGAGCTCTCTTTGCTCGGGCATCAGCCAGTTCCTGACAGAGCTGAAAAACAAGGCAATAGCAATCATTACTGAAAGAGTTGTTAGAATCCATATACATACAAGTCATCAGATCATGCACATTCCTGACCAAATCAGTGAACTGAATACAACAACAACAACAACAACAAAGACTTTTTTCCCAAACAAGTTGGGGTAGGCTAGAGTTGAAACCCATAAGATCTCGAAACCAGGTCATGGTTCTGGCACATGGATAGCTAACTTCCACGCAGCCCTATCCATGGCTAGTTCTTTGGTGATATTCCAATCCTTCAGATCTCTCTTAACAGACTCCTCCCATGTCAAGTTTGGCCTACCACGACCCCTCTTAACATTCTCATCCCGCTTTATCCGTCCGGTATGCAATGGCGCTTCCGGAGGCCTACGTTCTATATGACCAAACCATCTTAGACGGTGTTGGACAACCTTCTCTTCAATTGGTGCTACCCCAACTCTCTCACGTATATCATCATTCCTAACCCGGTCCTTTCTTGTGTGGCCACATATCCATCTCAACATGCGCATCTCCGCTACACCTAACTGTTGGATATGTCGTCTCTTGGTCGGCCAACATTCTGCGCCATACAACATCGCAGGTCGAATCGCCGTCCTATAGAACTTGCCTTTTAGCTTTTGTGGCACTTTCCTATCACAGAGGACGCCAGAAGCTTGGCGCCACTTCATCCAACCAGCTTTGATTCGATGACTCACATCTTCATCGATATCACCATCCTTCTGGAGCATAGACCCCAAATATCGGAAGGTGTCTTTCTCAGGTACCACCTGTCCATCAAGCCTAACCTCTTCCTCCTCGTGCCTAGTAGTACTGAAACTGCACCTCATGTACTCAGTTTTGGTTCTACTAAGCCTAAAACCTTTCGATTCTAGAGTCCGCCTCCACAGCTCTAACTTTCTATTAACCCCCGCCCGACTATCGTCAATTAGCACCACATCATCCGCAAAGAGCATACACCATGGGATATCTCCTTGTATATCCCCTGTGACCTCATCCATCACCAAAGTAAAGAGATAAGGGCTCAAAGCTGACCCCTGGTGCAGTCCTATTTTAATTGGAAAGTCATCGGTGTCGCCATCACTTGTTCGAACACTTGTCACAACATTATCATACATATCCTTAATGAGGGTAATGTACTTTGTTGGGACTTTGTGTTTCTCCAAGGCCCACCACATGACATTCCGTGGTATCTTATCATACGCCTTCTCCAAGTCAATGAACACCATATGAAGATCCTTCTTCTTCTCCCTGTATCTCTCCATAAGTTGTCGTACCAAGAAGATGGCTTCCATGGTAGACCTCCCAGGCATGAAACCAAATTGATTTTTGGTCACGCTTGTCAATCTTCTTAAACGGTGCTCAATGACTCTCTCCCATAGCTTCATTGTATGGCTCATCAACTTGATTCCACGGTAATTAGTGCAACTTTGAACATCCCCCTTGTTCTTGAAGATTGGCACTAATGTACTCCGCCTCCATTCTTCGGGCATCTTGTTTGACCGAAAAATGAGGTTGAAAAGTTTAGTTAGCCATACTATCGCTATGTCTCCAAGGCCTCTCCACACCTCGATGGGGATACCATCAGGGCCCATTGCCTTGCCTCCTTTCATCCTCTTCAAAGTCTCCCTAACCTCAGCCTCCTGGATACGCCGCACAAAGCGTCGGCTGGTATCATCGGAGGAATCGTCTAGCTCAATGGTAGAGCTCTCATTCTCTCCATTGAACAGGTCGTCGAAGTACTCTCGCCATCTACGCTTGATCTCTTCGTCCTTCACGAGGAGTTGATCCGCTCCGTCCTTTATGCATTTGACTTGGTTGACATCCCTCGTCTTCCTTTCTCTCGTCTTCGCCATCTTATAGATGTCTCTTTCGCCTTCCTTCGTGTTTAGACGCTGGTAGAGGTCCTCATACGCCCGACCCCTTGCCTCGCTCACCGCTCGCTTTGCGGCCTTCTTTGCCCCCTTGTATATCTCCATGTTGGTTGCGCTCCTGTCCAGGTATAGGCGTCTGAAACAGTCCTTCTTCTCCTTAATAGCCTTCTGGACCTCAACGTTCCACCACCAGGTATCCTTAGCATCCCTTCTACTTCCCCTGGTCACCCCAAACTCCTCTGATGCAATCTTCCGAATGCAAGTCGCCATCCTCATCCACATACTGTTTGCATCGCCTCCTTCCTCCCAAGGGCCCTCCTTAAAAACCCTCTCCTTAAAAGCTTGAGCTGCCTCTCCCTTTAACTTCCACCACTTTGTTCTAGCAACTTTTGGGCGCTTATCCCGCTGGACACGAATCCAAAAACGGAAGTCAGCCACCACCAGCTTATGTTGATGGACAACACTCTCTCCAGGTATCGCCTTACAATCAAGGCAAGCGCGTCTATCTTCTCTTCGAGAGAGGACAAAATCAATCTGGCTAGAGTGTTGGCCACTACTGAAAGTCACTAGGTGGGATTCTCTCTTTCTAAAGAGGGTGTTAGCTACGACCATGTCGTAGGCTAGGGCGAAGCTTAAGACATCCTCCCCTTGGTTCCTGATGCCATAGCCAAAGCCCCCATGCACCCCTTCAAAACCTGTGTTAGATGTACCCACATGGCCATTGAGGTCTCCTCCTATGAAGAGCTTCTCACCAGTAGGTACTCTCCTAACCAAGTCCTCGAGACCTTCCCAGAACTCTCTCTTGGTGCTCTCGTTGTGGCCTACTTGCGGGGCATACGCGCTGATAACATTGAGAACTAAGTC
This sequence comes from Poa pratensis, assembly GCA_947311845.1. Classification (NCBI taxonomy): domain Eukaryota; kingdom Viridiplantae; phylum Streptophyta; class Magnoliopsida; order Poales; family Poaceae; genus Poa; species Poa pratensis. Next base: position 26,566,619 of record CAMZMU010000057.1, on the reverse strand, counting down.
CCCAACAACCAGCTTGACTAGGATAATCCGGTCTCCTTGCCTCTTGACGTCCACTACTCCATCCTTGAGGCTCTTGTTGATCAAGATGCCTACCCCATTTTTGTTTGAGGTTGTCCCCGTGTACCACAGCTTAAAGCCGGTATCCTCCACCTCCTTCGCCTTCTGTCCCTTCCATTTGGTCTCTTGGACGCATAGGACATCAACACGCCTCCTTATCGCCGTATCAACTAACTCCCGTAACTTGCCCGTCAGGGACCCTACGTTCCAGCTACCTAAGCGGATCCTCCTAGGCTCGGCTAACTTCCTTACCCTCCGCACTCGTCGAGTCAAATGCGAAGACCCTTGCTCATTTTTCACTACACCCGGGCGTCGATGCAGCGCGCCACTAAGGATGCGACGACCCGATCCTTGCTCACTTATCACCGTATCCAGATCAAGATACGGCGCGCCACCAAGGGGGTGGCGGCCCGGCCCTTGCCCATTTGACACCACACCCGGGTTCCGATATGGCGCGTCGCTAAGAGGGTTACGCCCCAACGAGGTTCTTTTGGGTTTCATCTCCATAAGAGTGGCTGGGTTTTTTCCGTTGGCTTGCCAAGCCTATCACAACCCTCCTCCTTTATCAGGGCTTGGGACCGGCTATGTTGAAACAACATAGGCGGAGTTCAAATCAGTGAACTGAATACTTGAAAAAAAGCAAGTGCTGTAGAACACATTATGAGAAGCACTAAAACTTGGAACTAGTTCTCGCTGCCCTATGCAGCAGCAGCCACAGTACTGGCAGGTCGACCAAACCTTTGGATCCTTTTGCCCTAGTGTTTGTCATACAAAAGTTTCTTGGCAAACATGCAGCATAACAAGTATTTATGAGTGTATATATGTCCATACCGAGACAAATATTTTCTTTGCACCTTTTATGCTTAACATCTGCATTATTTTCTTTATCTACGAAAAAGACAAGTGCAGATTCACATGTCTGGCACATTAGCTCACACTCACTGCATGTAAAATTTAGTTTGGCAATATAAAGAGGGCTTTAGCTGTCACCCAGGCTGTGGTTCTCCAAATAATTTCTTTATCATTGATGCTCTCATGAACAATGAAATAGTCAAAATACAATCAAAGAAATGTAACAGCATTGCATCCATTAAATACTTCATAATAACACAATTCTGGGAGGGGGCTGGGGTGGGGGACAAAAACCTGTTTATGAACAAGAAGGTCTTTTTGGTACTCTTCTTCCAAGGCATGCATCTCAGCGTCCATGTTGCTCACCTTATCAGCCAGATCTGTCACCATACCTTCTAAGTCAGCAGTTTCATTCTTGTAGCTCACACTATGATCTGCATTGTGAACATTTCAGTCAAGCGGAGACCAAAAAAACAGCTCCACAGAGAAAAATACACGTATGGGAAATAATAGAAGAAAATGGGAGCGGTGTCATGCAACTCGTGTCCTTAACATATTGCAGAGAAAAGTTAACAAAATTGTCACGGAAGAACAAAGACCAGGGTAACTTGTGTATTTCTATAAGCAATTGAGATTCACAAGTATATACACAACACAGAATCAAACATTTTAAAGAATCTTCAATCACAAGTTTACATTATCATGGAGAAATACAATTAAAGATCATCTTATCAGCCATCACCTTATTATGTGCAATCTTACGCCACAACAAACACACCAGATAGACCCGACTAAAAATAGCAAGTTTTTGGGTACAGATAATATTAATGTGCAACATAGAAGTACAATATCCATAGTCTATTTTCTATAAAAAGGAAATAAAAAACCCAATCAAACAGAAATAAAACGGATGCTGCAAATTTACAGGAACCCCTTCTTAAGGGATTTCAGGAAAATAATGTTGCATTGTTTACCATCTGTTGCCTTGCTTTGATTACTGTCTGTTGCCTTCCCTTGCTTACCATCTTCTGACAGTTCAGAGCACTTGCCTGCTAATTCTACAGAAGCCATCTGTTGAAACTGCCTGCAAAGGAGGAACACAGTATACCTCGAGCTAATTAGGAAAGAAGAAACTTCCGACATAAGTTTCAGCTAGCAGGATAAGCAAATACCAAATGGACATAAACATGAAAAAGTAGAGAGGTGATTCGGTTAGAATTCTTTGAAGAATTAGGCCCCGCTTGGTATGTCGGGAGAATATCCGGCTGCGTAATGTTTCCTGGCCTCGCGCCGGAATTTCCTCAGGACCTCGACACATCCGTGAAAGTTACGTCGGTATTGCCTAAAATACTGTCAATCCAAGCGAGGCCTTAACAGTAACTGAGCAGTGTTCCACCGCACAAGTTGTTTGTCATCTTTAGATGGTTAATAAAGAATCTTAATAATGTCCCCAGACAAAAACAGATATTTAAAATTGGGAGATGACAATATATCACACATTCACATGATTGCCCTTACTACAGGTTTGTGTATTAAAGCATCTCTACATCACTGTAATTTTCAGGTCCACACATATCCCTATTCGAGCCCTCACTGTAGTTTGAACAGACATAAGTGCAGTACAATGCCAGTCAATGACCATAGTCCTTTACAATACCAACGCAAACAAGAGATTCAGCAGAAGCGGCTAAAGCTGATTTCATATGCAGGAAACAACATGAAGTCGTCACAGGCAAATAAGACTGGAACACACACCTTATCCTTGCATTCATTCCAAGCATCTGGCTGATGAACTCGTCTCTGAAACAACCAACGCAGGCGCATGTGATAATTCAGTTGCTACCAGAAATGTTATCCTACTGGAGCACGACAGAAACAGCCCAATACACAGAGTTCATCCTACTCACCTCTCAGTGTCTTCCTTGCTCTATAGGTCCATTACATCAAGCACCAAAAGCGCAACCCCGCAAGTTCCAGAAGTTCCAATCATACACACAACATGAACAACACAAGCGTGTGTCATATCAAAGCAACAGACGGGGACCGTATGTAATATGCTGCGATTTTCGAGATTTCTGACCTTAAGCTCCTCCAGTTCTGAGCCAACCTTGGTGATTTCCTCCTGGAGATGCGCGATCGTCGCCTACACGCACCAAAAATATGTTGAAATTCGAATCAAATCACGCGAACCGGCATTAGGAATAAACGGAGACACGATTCGCCGATTCAGAGCGAGGAAGATGGGGACTAGTGACCTCGAGCGCCTGGATGGTCGAGGCGGCGATGGAGGCCTGCACCTGGTTCCCGCGCAGCGCCGTCTCCGCCGCCTCCCGCGCGCGCTTCGCGGCCTCGAGCTCCGCCGTGGCGGCGTCGGCCGCCGCCACCACGTCGTCGAGGCGCCGCTTCAGGCCCGACACCGTGCGCTCTGCAGTCGATCCGAGCGGAGACGCGCCTGGGTCAGGCGAGGACGCGCGCGAAACCCTAGGTAGGTACGGCGTGGTGGTGTGGTGCGGCGCTTACCGCCGTGGGACTTCTCGGCGGCGAAGTCGCGGATGATGGACAGGAGCTGCTTCTGGGGCTTGCCGCCCGGCGCCGACGCGGATGCGGCCATGGGGGAGAGGAGAGGACGACGGCTGCGGTCGAAGCGTCCTTCTGGAAGGTTCTCGAGGGTTGGGGAGGAAGGGTTTAGAATTAGAGAAGCGGGAATGGGGCGGCCGGCTAGTGTTGCTGGACTACTCGAGCTTCTGTTCAGCGCTTGACGCAACGCCTGAAGAGCTGACCTGGGTGGGCCGGCCAAGGTAAGTTGCGTTTTTTTTTTCTGTTTTTGTTTAATTTTTTTGTGCCTGTTTGTTATTCGTTTTACATTTTGATTATTCTTTATTCTTTTTATTGGTCGTTCATGTTTCATTTTTCGTTTTAGATATTTTATTTTCGGGTCTATATTTAGGTTTTCATAGAATTGAATATGTTTTTTAATACTCCCTCCGTGCCAAACTTGAGACACTTATTTTTGGACGGAGTGAGTACTATATATAGTTGTAAAATGTTCACCAGGTTTAAAAAATCGTAAAGTAAAAAAAAAGGTTCGTAAAGTTTTAAAAATTGTTCATGTAGTTCAAAAAATGTTCGTTGGGTTCAAAAACAGTCGTATAGTTCAAAAAAAGTCTGCATAGTTCAAAAATTGTTCATGCACTCTTAGAAGAAGTTTAAGGGTTTACAATAATTCAAATTGTTCAAAAAATTGCTCACAATGTTGAAACAATATTCACGTAATACAAAATAAAAAACTATTAACAAAAAAATGAACAATGGAAAGGAAAAAACAAAATATAAAAAATGAACAAAATAGAAAAGGAAAATAAAAAATAACCAAAATAAAAAAGGTAAAAAATATGAAATAGAAAAACGTAGCAAAAAAGGAAAACGCTAAATTGGCCGGCTTAAACAGATGGTCCCTCAGGCGTCTTTAAGGCTATTTGACAGGAATTCTTATATGCCGCCCATTGCGATGAGAATCTTCCGGGCCATTCAAGTAGTCCGTCTAACGTGCCGGCTATGTAAAGGGTTATATCCTGTTTTTTTTTTTTTGTTCTTGTCGAAGTTGGAGCTACCACTTTCTCACTGCGGTGGATCGAGGCATAGCCCGATGGCCGTGACGTGCTGATACGTCCCAGCCCGCCCACGTTCGAGCTTCCGAGCTCGCATTCGCGGTGCGTACGCATAGTTACCACTATCAAAAACAAAGCTTGCATTCGCGGTGCGTGTTACCGCTATCAAAAACCGCGCTATCGGTTTCTTCCTGGTACGGCCCTTCACATTCTCGTTGTGTTAGGTCAACTGTTTGGCATGTGCATGTGTTAGATGGTTCTGACATCAGTTGCAGTGAGGGTTTCGTCATTGGTCGTCAAAGGGTAAGTCTGAGTCACCAGCCTTTGAGGAGTGATGTTGACAATCGATGACAAATTCGACGGTGGTCTTTCTTCTCGACGGCGTGTGTGCTTCATTTGAGTGGCTAGGTCGGCCGGCGGTGCCCAATGTTGACATGTTCTACTACGATGTTTGTTCATCTGTAGAGGTTTTCACCCGGTTTTCTGATGATTGATTGTACAATTCTGTGTTTCTCAATTAATGAGACTAGTGAACGTGCACATGCAACGCACGACCTCTACTATTATTCAATATATTTACAATACATAGAAATACAAAAATATTAACTTTGGTTACTCCACACTTGATGCATGATTCTTTTTTTAAAGTCAAAGTGATCCCTGATGTTTCTTCAGTTTTTTTTGCACCGGGATGTTTATTCAAGTCATGATACTTGATAATCTTCAACGTACATGAAATAAAAAAATTCATGGTAAAAGGGGTGGAGTTTAACTAGTTTGGAGATAACTCTAACTAATGTCGTAGAGTCCAAAAAATAGTTAACATACATTTACTATTTATGTCCTAATAAATTATTTGTTTTCCCAACTCAGCTTGGTATAATTGATAGTCTTGTGGATGCCACTGTATTATTGCAAATCATATAAATTACTGTTGCATGGGAAATAAAATGTTGATAACACTATTATAAGTTAATTGTATGGAGAAGTGAGCAATTGGTATATATGTATAGATATGTCTTGCTGTGGTCTATTTGCAAGTTACTGTGGCACTGGGATTACATAGCCATGATCTAAACTCCACTGCAGTCTCCTCTTCGTGTGGAGAGAGTTGAGCTGATAAGGTCACCGAGAACTAGTCCAAAGCTGCGCCCTTTGGCAGTAGAAAATTTGGTAGTATCCTATCAAGGCCACTCCCACTGTACTTTGCAATGTCGATCTTTTTCAGGGAGTTAATGGCACCCGCGGTCACACAACTCGACGCCAATGTGCACTTAAGTCACACTTCTCCAGAACGTGATTATTTGGTCACACAACTCGACAAGTGCGTGCACGCAGGTCACTGACCCCACTTGTCAGTCCGTTTTGGACGGTAAATTTTCAGAAAACCCCCTGGAGTAATATTAATTTTACAAAATACCGTCCAAAACGGACTGACAAGTGGGGTCAGTGACCTGCGTGCACGCACTTGTCGAGTTGTGTGACCAAATAATCACGTTCTGGAGAAGTGTGACTTAAGTGCACATCGACGACGAGTTGTGTGACCGCTGGTGCCATTAACTCTTTTTCAGGCTATGACTGACGCAAGGGATGCCCATCCGCCACATGATCCTCAACGTTTCAATGTACGTAGTCACCATCACCGTAGTCCTCGCTGTCGTCGTAGTTGTTACCATCATAACCGGACGGCATGCTCTGTGGCCATGAAGGCCTTGAGGACCAGTTGCCTGATTTCCGGAAGGCCGTGGATGACGGCCGTGAACTCGCTGCTGTAGCAAGTCATCGATGGGCGCTGGGCAAGGTGAAGATACGTCAGCCACTTGCACCAGTCTCCATGACTGGAGCGATTTCGTGTGACCCTTTGCATGTGAGGCCCCGGCTCGTCCCATTTCTGGCAAAGCTTGATGGGGGGTTAACCATACCTTCCAGCAGTATGCTAGCAGGGTGATGAATAATAGTGAAAAAACCCTTTTTTGGGAGGACAAGTGGATCAATAATATTCCACTATCTGTCCAGTTCCCGAGGCTGTATAACATCACTTTCTCGAAGAAGATTACAGTGGCAAGAGTGAAGGAGGAAGGCTGGGGGAGTATCAGATTCAGGAGAACCCTGTGGGGGGAGACTGCGGCACAATTTGCGAGTCTGCAAATTCTAGTGGATGCAGTACAGCTTAGAGATGAACCGGACAGAGTGAAGTGGAACATTGGCAGCTCTGGGAAGTTCCAGGTGAAAAGTCTATATCTTAGCTTGAGAGCTGAGGGGATCTTCCCTCACAAATTTCTCTGGAAGCTAAGAATACCTTTGAAAGTTAAGATCTTCTTGTGGCTGGCCTTGAGATAGCATTCTCACGAAGGACAACCTGTTGAAGAGAGGCTGGACTGGGAATGAATATTGTCATTTCTGCAGCCAGAAAGAAACGGTTGATCACCTCCTTTTCAGATGCTGCCTTGCGAAAATGATTTGGCAGGTGGTCATGTGTGCTTTCGATCTGGTCAGACCATCTGATGGGGTGGAGGATTTGGTTGGGGCCTGTACCAATTCTTTCCCAGCTACCCACAAAAAACTGGCGCTTAGTGGGGGAGTTGTAGTCTGTTGGACGATTTGGAAGACTCGCAATGATGCGTGCTTCAATAACAAGTTTTCTGATGATCCTGTACCTGTAGTTTTTAGGCTTTGTAACATCCTAAACATGTGGGTGCTGTTGCAGAAAACCCAAGATCGAAGCATGCTTGAAGAGGGCGTGGAGAGACTGAAGATGGTGATCAGAGTGGCGCTTGCAAGAAGCCATGGTTGGGCGCCGACGATGGCGAGACTGACTGGATAGTTTCTTAGTGCTTGTTTTGTTTGTGGTTTCTGTTCCTACTCCGGCGTGTGGGGTGAAACTGTGTCTCAGTTCTTTTGCTTCCTGTAGTTTTTTTCCTTCCTGTGTTAGGGCCTAACCTAGCAAAACTTTGTGGCGGTTTCTTTAAATGAAATCGACGGCCGTGGGTCGTTTTGTCCAAAAAAGTGAGGTCATCGCAGATATCGATGGATAGCGGCGCGACCTCGTCGTAGTTGGGGATGTCGAGGAACTGCAGGTTGTCAGGACGGAGGCCCCTTGTAGTGCAGGGATCGCAGGCGCTGGGTGTGCAGCACGATGCGGCTCCCGTCGTGGCAGCAGATCATGGCGAAGCTCCGCAAGTGGGGGCTGCCGAGGGTGATCTTCGTTTAACGTGCAGCTCATGACCAGCTGCAGCAGCACCGCGCCCGACGCCATGATCCGTTTAAGGTAGAGTGTATCCAGCGACGCGGCGATGAGGACGCCCCACGGCAGGTCGAGCGTCCAGTTGGTGTGGCACAGGCGGCACAGCGTGTCGTCCTGGTATAGCTGCCCTTGACGTCGGTGCCGAAGTCGGCCGAGGCCTTGTTGGACCTGCCGCAGGGGAAGGTGGTGCGGCTGGAGGAGCGCCGGTACCGCCGCTCAAGGTCGATATCCTCGGCGCCGGAGGTCACGGCGATGACGACCCACTGGTCGAGCAGCTCGGCCGGGGGAGCGAACGCGCGGAGCCGGGGGACGCCGATCGGCGTGCCCGTGTCCCTGGAGAGGACGGCGCTCGTGATCTGCTGGTCGAAGCAGTGGGGCTTTGTGCGGCTGTTGCCCCCCAACGGCCTATCTTCCGGTCGACGACGGGGATGGTGTGTGAGAGGTAGCGCCACCGGCGGCAGAGCATTGAGGCGGTTTCTTTGTTAGCGGTGGCAAATTCCGTAATTATCACGAAACGAAAATATGTGTTGAGTTGTCAAACATTGGAGCAATCTAGACCGTTGGCCAAATATTAAAGGGGTCAGATTTAATGTATCAATACAAGTTTGCTCTTTTAATAATAGTATAGATGGGACCAAGATTTTTTTTTCCGTTTTGGAAAAAAAAAGACAAATGGACAATTCACGGAATCTCTCCCGAGGAGAAGAAAACCAATCGTCAAGGGGATCGAACTTTTTGGGATTTGCTTTGGTTCAGCCGCCGCTTAGAAGCCTAGCCGCCGCCACTTCTCCTCCTCCACCGTAGATCGGTTTCCCCTCCTCGGCTGGCCTTGCCGGCGTCAGGAGGGGTGGGGAATCCGATCTATGAGTGGAGTTTTTAATAAAAATAGTGTTTCAATCTAGGGTTTTGGTTGTCGTCGTCTTCATCAATGGAGATGACATCTTCTACAATAAGCAATTTTCCGGGCTTCGTTCGACGGCGAGATCTCCTTCCCGACGTCAATGGTGGTTTTGGAAGATTAAGTTTGTCTAGATATGGTTCTTCAAATCTTGCTTCGCCAGATCAATCTTGGATTGTTTCTCATGGTTACCGCGAGGAGGATTGTCCTCGCAATATCTGTCCCGGCTACTATGTCCTCGGCAATAGTGATTCATTCTCTCGGTTCCCAACGATTTCGACAAAGTTGTTCGGTTGTTTGTCCCTGTAATATCAGTGTTGACACTCTTGCCGATGTTGCTTGATTAATTTAATGGTTGTGTGCGTGCACAAAGACTTGGCATTGCGGCTCAAAATTAAAAGTATGGGAGAACCTTAGTTGATATTCACAGGTCTGTGGTTTGGTGTATTCTTCGTTGTTCTACGGCTACCTTCAGAAAAGTACACGATTGTGTCACGAAAGAAGAAAGGGCTTGAAGATCTCAAAGATTTGCTCATCTCTTTTAGTATTGTTTTTGTAATCGATATAATCATGTACTATTTGCTGGTTTAATATATATGGTATTTGATTAAAAAAATCGTTAAGAGGATCGCCAACGAATATATGTATATAATTTCTCTCTGTTTTTCTTTGTTATACAGCACTTGTAGGTGCGTGCCGGCCGTGTGTACGTGTTACATCGATCGATCAGTTGTTGAAGCCCGATTATGTATCATCAGATCCTGATCCACTCGGTGCCGTCGATGAAGCTGAGGGAGATGAATGGCTTGGCCTCCTGGTCGGTGAGCTCGCGCGACCACGACACCCTGCCGGAGTAGCCCGCGCCGGGGCCCGTGCACTTGTACTGCCCGTAGAACACCGTCCTGCAACAACAACAGCACGGAGCGATCAAGGTCAGCAACAGAATCGGGATGGTAATAAGATGGAGGTAAAAAGAAATGAACGTACAGCTCGCGGTTAGGGTCGCCCCAGTTGTACCAGCCGCGCGGGACGATGATGTCGTCCATGTGGGTGTAGGCGAAGACGACGCGGGAGAAGGTGCCCCACGCGCGGCCGAGGTAGAGCGCGCCGGAGCCGGTGACCCGGCAGCTGAGGAAGGAGAACCCCGTGTCCTCCAGCAGGCTCTGCCGGTTCTGCGCCGTCAGCGCCCCGTAGTCCCGCGCGATCGCATGCACGTGGCAGTCCTGCAGAAAAAAAAACATGAGGATCACTGATCAGACAAGGCCAAATTGTTTAACGTTAATCCTGGGGCACGTGGGCGTACGTAGGGCCGCCGGAGCGCCGGCCGGTCGCGGCGCAGGCTCGAAGGTGCCAAGATGGTGACTGCCATCGGCCACAGCCCACGGAGCAAGATCATAGCCTTGTGTGCTACTACAGGTGTTGTCGTGTCTTGAACGGCGTGCACTTGGACCAGGTAATCGTCTCGAAAAGACGTTTTTACGATCTTTGAGCAGGGTCCCTAGGGGGTCAGCTCGCCGCTGTGATGCCCGGATGCATGCTAGTGGCACCTAGTAGCAGGTAAAACAAAGGACTTGTGTTGCCGCAGCATTGAAGAGTGTTTCAGAGCGGTCCCGTGGCGCGTATAATGGTCGATTTGCTCATGTACGTAGCGTAGTTGATAGTACATGGGCGGCGGGCGTCGTAAGAGAAGTACTCCTACTCGAGGACACCATACTCTCATTCTCTGTTTTTGTGCTCTGCTTTGCATTCAGCAGGCGCAGTATTGCACCACCTCACTGGCTACCTCAGTAGACAACACATGAAAGGACGAGCAATGGATCATTTTCCTACAGGAACTTGCACCCAGAGAGCAGAGACGTACGTACCTCGTAGAGCGAGAGCGCATTGCCGAAGATGAAGTCGATGGAGCCCTCTATGTAGCAGTCCTTGTAGTAGTGGCGCCCGGAGTGGTCGTACAGCGTGTCCTGCGCGCCCAGGAACCTGCACCCCACGAACGCCGCGTTGTCCGCCGACACCCGAAGCGCCACCGCCTGCTTCCCCGTCGCCCCCGCCTTCGGCACCGGCGACGTGTTCTGTCCATCGCCCAATTTCATTAGGATAGCGTGCGTGCGGCACGAGCCAGCAAGTTGCATGACAAGTAGTGTAGTTACCTTGAAAGTGATGTTCCTGGCGAGGAAGTACTGCGCGTTCACGGCGAACGTCGCGGAGCCGTACGTGCCGAGCGGGCGTCCCCTCGGCCCGGCCGGCGTCTCCGCGGTGTCGCCCCACTGCACCACCGTCTTGTCCGCGCCGGCGCCCTCCAGCGTGATGAAGCCGCGCATCGGCGATATCGTCACCTTCTCCCTGCCGGCGGACAGGCCCGCAACACGCATGTCATACACGAACACGACCAACGATCATCGGAATTCGGAAATGGTGGGCAATGCGGTGCACGTACGTGTAGGTGCCGGCGTTGACCTTGATGACGACGCGGACGAGGTTGATGAGCGGGAGCGAGTCGACGGCGGCCTGGATGGACGTGAAGTCGCCGGAGGCCGGGTTCTTGTCGACGACGAGCGAGTAGGACGGGAACGCGCGGGCGACCGCGTGGCTGAACGTGCTGTGCTCCAGCCCGCCCACGTACCGCACCCACCGCATGAACAGTCGCTCCACCTCCTCCGCTCGCGTCGCGTTCTCCGGGAACGGCTGCCGGCTCCCGGCCTTCCCGGGCCGCACGCCCCGCGTGTGCGCCGCCACGCCCCACCGCGGCGGCACGGCGAGCGCCGCCATGGCCGCCAGGACAATGCAGGCCAGGAACCGGGCGCGTGGCACGGACATCGCGCGCGGTGGCAACTGCCACGGCCAGCTGATGATGCCGGCGTGCCGCGTGCGTGCGTGCGTGGTGACTGAACGATATGATCGGGTAGCTGGAGGGGCGTGGCTGGTTTGGTGAGGGAGGCAGCCGAAAAGGGAGGGAAATTTAAGGAGGTCGTCGATGGATCACGGCCTCACGGGCAAGAAGAGAACAGAAGGGAATTGTGGAGTGGAGTGACACAGCACAGCTCGAGCAGAGCCTGCAGGCACGGATCACGAGCTGCCCAGTGCAGTTGGTACGCTCGTTGCTTGTGGGCTGTGGCGCGTGGTCGTAGCTTGCGCCGCTCTAGCTACGTGAGTCGGCCGGCGAGAGGACTGTAGGCATCGCTGATGTTCCCGTGTTCTTGCGTGTCAACCGCCTTGCAGTTCCTTCCGTATTTCCAGGTGATCGCGACTCCTGTGCGGCTGTGCGCACGAGAGCTATGTTCTGTTTGCCGCCAAAATGAGTTATTCATTAGGTGCGTGTTTGGTTACTGGCATCGTTTTTGGGCGTCCCGTCTCCGTGGCTCACTTGGACTTGGCTGAGGAGAAACGTGGTCTGAGTCATGTTGTGCAGCCCGTTTGATTGATTGCATATCGTTTTTCTTTTTTGCCTATTTATTTTGCATTTTGTGTTTGTTTGCCTACGTTGCACAGTGGTTGCATCTGCACGTGGGATGCTCTCACCTCCTAGTGTACATGGTGAAGCTTACCTCCCGTGATTGGTTCCATGGCGAACGGCGGCGACAAGCGTGACACGGCGGACAGCGGCGACAAGCGCATGAGCTACTGCCGTGACAGTGTGTTTCATGGCGGCGAACGACGAGCGGTGACAAGCGTAACACCTGCTGCCATGACAGGAATTTTTTTAAATAATATTTTTTTAAACTTTATTCGGAATCTAGCACGCGTTCTGGGGAATTTTGATTTGTAGCGCACTGTCGTCACGGCCCGTGCCGAAACAACCGAAACTGGCCATCTGCATGTCGGCAGGCGCGGTGGCAGGCGTGGCCCACGTCTTTTGGCAGCGCCCGTGCCGAAAGGAGCGCTTTCGGCAGCGCCCGTGCCGAAAGGAGCGTTTCGGCCGCGCCCGTGCCGAAACCTGGCAGATAAGCCCGACGCGCCCGGCTCGGCCTCCTTCTTCCTTCTCTCGCTCGAGCTGCTGCTTCTCCTCTCTGTTCTTCCATTTTCCATCGAAAAAGACCACCGATTCTTGCCCCAAAAAATTCCTAAAAGCCCACAGACTCAAGAAATAGAGTAGAGGAGGTTGAGGCATCCCCGATCTATTGATGGGATAGTTGTTCGTGGAGACGTTTGGGGGTGTGGAGGTGGGGCAATGGTGGTCAACAATGGTGGATAGTGGTGGTGTGTGCCGGTGTTGGGGAAGCTAGAGGCGTGTTGCGGCGGTGGTGGTGCTAGATTGAAGCCGGGCAGCGGGAGCTACGCACGCGTTAAGGGTAAACCCTAATCTCTAGATTTTTAGGTTAAATGTTAATATAGTTTGTCGGTGGATGTGTCAGGATTAGTGTAGATATATGTTGTCGGTTAGATGTATTGTATATTTTGAGTAGTCTTTATTTTGTCGGGTTCGTCATATTTATTTTCGGCGGTCGTAATATTTAATATATCCGCTGTGGAGTATTTAATGATGGAATAAATTTGTTTAGGTAATGGAAGTGGTCGATGTTGTTGTGCACTACGGTGCCGGTACAGTTCGTGCATCTGAGTCAGGGGTTGATCTTAGAGAATTTGAAAATGTGAAGATTCAGTTGACAGAGCCAGAGAAAGTGACAATCGGCGTTGTCCAGTGGTATTTGACGGTGAATTTTGGGTATGATCCTAATTACTGGACTGTTAGGATTCAGTCGGTATGGACCAAATCCCGGTCAAATATTCGCTGGGAGTTGTTGCCGCTTGATCGGACAAATCAGTGGGTTTCTTGGCTAGCATCATGCAAACGCCGAGGGACAAAACCAAAAGTCCTAGTGTCGTTTGTTCTGAAGCAGAATAATTTAGAAATAGATGGCGGTGCAGTTCAGGCTGGAGAGACTAGTGAAGCAACTAGTTCGCATTGTGCCCAAATGGCTGGTCATTATGAACCATCACCGTCAGCAGGACATGCTCAAATTCTTGTTGACTATGTACCATCACTGTCAGAAATTCCTCTTCATTATGAACCAGCACTGTCAGCAGGACCTGCCCAAATTGGGGAGGCTGATGCGGATGAGCACGAAGGTACAGTACAGGCTGAGATATTGGTGGAAGACGAGGATGGCATCGCAGAAGATATTGATTCTGATGAAGATTCTGATGATCCAGATGAAAATAATGATGAAGATGTGCCTATTCCCAGTTACTGGAATCAGGACAAGTCTGTCGTCACGGCCGTGCCTGATATCCATGAATCGTCCTGGGAGTACCACATGAATAACATTGAAATCGGGCTCAGTACAGCACGAAGTAGCAGTTAAGGGAAGCCGTGATTCAGTGGGCATTGTCCACGCAAAGGGTTTTCCGCACTGACGTGTCAAATAGAAGATATTTGACAATGAGTTGTGCTGACATTGGTTGTCCGTCACGGGTGCATGGTCACTTGCCGAAGTATGACGTGGTGTGGGTGGTGACAGACGTCGTGCCACACACGTGTGAAATTGATAGTTTGCTGACAAATCACCCAAACCTAACGTCAACTCTCATTGCACGTCTCTTGTTCAGCGAGATAGTGAGCAAGAAAGACATGGAAGCAAAGCACATCATAAGAACAGTTCAGGCAAGATGGAATACCACCATTAAGTACGGAAAGTCCTGGAGAGCTAAGCAGAGGGCTCTAGAGGAGAGGTTTGGGTCTTTCTATGACTCTTATGATAATGTTATTCATCTTGTTAGCACATTGAAGGAGAGAATCCTGGCACATATGCTTTAGTAGAATTATAACGGTTCCCGGAATTTCCTCAATATGGTGTATTCGGCCGACTGTTCTTCTCATTCGCTATTTGCATCGAAGCTTTTACCCATTGTCGTCCAGTGCTCTACGTGGACGGCACGTTTCTCACAGGCAAGTACAAGGGGCAGATCCTGACCACAATAGGTGTGGACGGCAATGGGCAGATCGTCCCGATTGCCTTCGCCTTCGTCGAGGGTGAGAATTATGAGAGCTGGATATGGTTCTTCAGGCAATTGAAAAGGCAGTTGTGAAGACTCGACCAAATGTGTGCATCCTTCATGACAGGCATGCTGGTATGCTTAAGGCTATAAAGGCACTGCAGCACCCCGCCGAGGATGAACCAGCACCATGGACTGACATGCAGAGCCACTGGTGTATGCGTCATCTCGACGCTAACTTTTACTCATGCTTTAAGAGTAAAAGGCTGATGAATCTATTTAAAAGACTGTGCAATCAGAATCAGGAGAGGAAGTACCAGTTTCTGTGGGAAAGACTGACTGAATTCACTGGGCAGCAAGTGAAGGAAAGGAAAGCTGCACAGGCGCAAGCGTTAGCTACACAGCTTGCTGCGGCGCAGGTTTCTGCGGCACAGGGTGATGCGACACAGGGTACTGCGGCACAGGGTGATGCGACACAGGGTACTGCGGCAAATACGACAGATTCAGAGCCTGTTGGGTTGTGTGACTTGCCTGGAATTGACCCTCCTGGTACGAAGAGAAAGAAGGGAAAACGAATCAAAAAATTTGAAGAGTGGATAGAGAAGGAGCCTCCCGTGAAGTGGTCTCTGTTGCACGACCAATATGGAGCAAGGTACGGCATCATGACTACCAACCTAGCTGAGGTGTACAATTTTGTACTCAGAGGGAATAGGGGTTTGCCACTGACAGCACTGGTGGAGGGTATTTTGCACGGAACATTGACGTATTTCAGAGATAGACGTCGTGAAGCCGTCGAGCATATTGAGTATTACCCCAACACACCTTACTGCCGCAAGATAAGACAGTACATGGACAAGAAGATAAAGAAGGCACGGATGCACACGGTCATTCGTATTG
Organism: Poa pratensis; assembly: GCA_947311845.1. Lineage (NCBI taxonomy): Eukaryota > Viridiplantae > Streptophyta > Magnoliopsida > Poales > Poaceae > Poa > Poa pratensis. Next base: position 26,551,129 of record CAMZMU010000057.1, on the reverse strand, counting down.
GTAATTAAGAAGCGAGGTACGAGGTACGCTTACCAACCTCAAGATTTGGTGCGGGTAATGAGCTGAAAACTCATGAGGTCATAATTAGTGCTACTGCACCCCCAACGTGCGAGTGCACGTGCAACAAACCGAGACTGCTTCACCTCCCATGTTCTCATGTCCTTGCTGTTTCTGGCCAGTTGGGATGAACCCAATCAGTTTTGTCTCTCCGTATTACATGAAGGAGGCAGTGGTTGAAACTTGGACCGGGGAGATGACAGGATTTAGAGTAGTTGGCAACTTCAACAAGGTGGATGAAATGAAATGAGAATATATTCCGGATCCTGCTCTTATGAGAACTAACAGAGGAAGACGGAACTCGCGTCGCATCCGGAATGATATGGACGAGTCTGAAGCTGGTGGATGTACTAGACAGTGCTTGTTGTGCAATCTTTTTGGGCATAGAGAGAAGTATTGTCCCAAATACGGCCTAGGACCTGCTCCTGATCCTGTGCGTGGTCGAGGAAACCGAGGAAACCGAGGATGTGGGCAACGTGGCTAGCACTACATTTCAATTTCTATGTGTGTATCCCTATGTTTTAATTTGAACGTGTCCGAACTATGTTTTAATTTGTAAGTGTCCGAACTATGTTTTAATTTGTACGTGAATTTGTATGGTTTAATTTTACGTGTCCGAACTATGTTCTAATTTGTACGTGAATTTGTATGGTTTAATTTGTACGTGTCCAAACTATGTTTTAATTTATACGTGAATTTGTACAGATGGCTGCACATGCGTTGCTCAGTGGGGTGATCGATGGAAAACATCGTGCAAAGATTTGGGAGAATGGTAACGTACCGAAGATCTTGCGTACGCGGGGGTGATGACTCCCAAGTGCAGGAGATCAATTGTAGTACCTTTCAATTAGAAAAGGTTGTCGAACCCACGAGGAGCTGAAGGTATTGGTTAGCAAGATTGATAAATAAAACAATGAAAGATGCAAGTGTTTTTGGTATTTTTGGTTGTATAGTTGCAAAGCAGATAACAGATAGTAGCAAGTGAAAGCTCTCAAAGAGAGAAAGCCCAATCCTCTTATGTAGCAAAAGGACAAGCTCAAGTGATGTGTAACTTATATGTGGCAAACGTTCCCGAGGGCGGCATGGATGATGCTAGGCATAAAGATTTATTAAACAACACGTTGAATATCTTGTCAAGTTTTAATCTTCTTTGGACGGAGCCATAATTAGGTATAGCTAAATAAATAAACTACAACCCCTTATGATGGATCATGTGGCCAAGTAAATGACTGCACAAGAATTATTAAGACATAAAGTCCCACCATAGCATTAAACTCTAAGGTCCCCGATACTAATACCCTCATAATATAACTTCATGACTCGGTCTCAGGTTTACATGTCCTCCCAAGTCTCCCTCAATTCATTATACTACGGTGTTCTCCTATGAGCCCATATAGGTGAAGTGTTGTGCAGTCGACGTTCGCACAACACCATCATAGAATCACATAAAAGATAAACTCTTGACAAAATACCAACACATGTTATATATAATCATTGCCAATCCATCCTATGCCCCAGGAACATGAAAGAACTACTCACAACGTGAAGACATGATGTATTCAGTGGTATAAATGATACAACACAATCTGAAAATATAGTCTCACCACAAAACAATGACAAGTAGCTAATCATACACAGGTAGAATAGCACTTAAACAATAGCTAGGGTTCAACAATCTCAAACTATGAGGGGGATGAAGTGGATCACGAAGATGGTGATGGAGATGGTGCTGGTCTTGACGTTGGTGTTGATGGAGACTCCGGAGGGGGGATGGAGGAGCCTACCGGAGGTGATTCCGGCAGCGTTTCCCCCCTCCGATCTTCTCCGGCGGCAGCCTTCTGTCTTCTGTTTCGTGTGTTTCGTGTTTCTCCGCCGCCTCCTTTCGCGAAACGCCAGGGGACCTTTTTTATAGCGTTTTTAGGTCAAGACGGAGTCGGTGGAAGAAAAATCGACGGCAACGGAGCTCCGAGGGGGAAACGAGCAGGCCCACGCGGCCATGTACTTTTGGCCGCGTGGGACCCTCCCATTTCAGCCTGTTGGGCTTCTGGTCTTCAATTTAAGCCCATTGCGTTCGTCTCGAAAATTCTGAACCGTGCTCTTTGACCTTGCCCTTTTTGGAGTCCCGAAGCTCCCGGAAAGTCTGAAACACTAAAAAAGACGTTTTCTGGAAAAACAGGGTTAATTCCAAATAAATGGGAAAACTATGAAGTATTCCCAAAATCATTATAAAACATTGATATAACCCTTATATGATGCAAATATGATTGGAATATAAGCAATTAAAGTGCAAAGTTCATGTATGCATTTTACATGCATCAACATCCCCAAGCTTAATCCATGCTCGTCCTCGAGTATGAAGATGATAAAACTAACATGGACTTTGCAATTTAATACTTAACAATGAATATCAAAGATGATTACTATTGCTACATAGAGTCAAATGATTCATTCTTAAAAGGAGTAGCAATATGCAAATAGTTTATGAAGTGATATCAAGTATTCAATGAAGGATGTTCAATGATAGTTCACAAAGTGTAACATAACAGATAGTAGTATGGACCACATGTATGCATAATGATAAGTATGGACATCCTACATTGGTCATAGAGTGATGATGAAAATCTGAATATGTTTGGTGGACACTTTGGAAAGATGAATATATGAGTAGAGGTAAAGCATGCATAAGTTTCATCTAACCTCCAAACTCTCCTACTTAAGTTAATGATTGCAATGTGGTAATACTTGGTGTCAAGCTCTCATTCCCCTATCATAGCATCTTGAATGATTAAGTTTAATGTGAGAGCAAATATGAGTAGTGTGCTTGACAAAGTAAAGGTTGGATGTCTCATGCCCCTTGAATACAAGTACCTACACCATGATTACTCAACTTAGGAAACAAAGCAAGTTCAAGTTATATATCATTGTAAGTAATAATAGTATCATCAAGAGCGTCAACTGGGGTACCTCTTGTCCCAGGATATGGAACAAGCCCATATCAAAATGACAAGACAAACAAACAAGATGAAAAACCTCAACACCCTTTTTATTTACCATTGGAATAGCTTTTTATTGTAAGGTGTGTCAAGATAATTCACCATAGCATGTAAGTAAATTTCCACCATGAATAATGCATGGCTTAGATTAGCGGCCCAGGCGTCTCTCTAACCATTTATACAAACTCATTTAACTACTTCATTTCCACCTCATTTCACCATGATAGGCATCCATAAACAAAAGTACATGATATCAACTAAATGAGATGAAGGAGCATGTTGAAAGCTTTGCATGTGACAGCACATATGGGCTAACTCCCAACCTCGAACATTTATCAAGCCACTAGCATCATAATCTTAATCACAATGGGTCATGTTTTATTTATTGCAATGATAGTAAAATGTGCATCAAGTTCGTGAGAGCTATATAACCAACTTTTCCCATGGCAATCAATAACATAATCATTTTCATTCAGAGGTATAGATAACACAAATATCATGATGAACATACTCGGAATAGCATATAGCTAGTAGGTAGATATGGTGGACTCACTGGAATAACTTTGGTTGAAGGTGTTGGAAACAAGTTTTTGCTTGTTGGAGTTTTTGGGCTAGCAAAAGGGAGAAAGTTGACCATCTAGATGCATGCATGAGTGTCCATAGAACTAACTAATCCATGTTAAACCAAGTAAAATAACAATCAGCACCAAAACATGAATAAGTGATAGCTCTACAAAAAGAATTTGCAAACTATTACTCATAAACAAGCTCATGAATCATGCAACTATATGTATCATTAAAAATCAAGTCAAACATCCCTTTTCCCAATCTTATAAAAGCATCCAACATATTTCAACCCATATTTCCAGTAGCTCTCCATATATAAATGATAGTGTGGTGGTCTCTCAAGACTCAAACAAAAACAAAAACGACGCTCCAAGTTTATGCGATAAAGTGTTTCGATCGAAAAACAGAAGTTGGACGTGTGCAAACCGAGAGTGTGTAGGTCCAGCGGGGTTGTCTTCACATCCCCAAGCTTATGGTCTTCACCATCCTTGGATAGCTCTTGGTGCATCTCCTCCAATCCCTGTGAAAAAACTTCAAAACACCGTTTCTCCCATCTCTTTTCTGTGGGGTGCATTAATAGTGATAAACAAATAGGTTCCTTGCTGCATATAATCCTTGAACAAAAATTCATATGAATGTCCAGAAAGTGTATAATGTTGTATGCCTACTCATAAACTCAATTGGATCAAAAAGATTCAACTTAAAAGCTCAAAGCATGCATCAAACAAAATGGGACAGAATCTGTCCAGAAAAACAGCAGCAGCAAAACGTATTTTTCTACCCTACCAAACTTTCTCGAAAAATTCCGAAAAATTCATGCATACAGAGGATGAAAAGTTGCAACTACAGTTCAAATATGAGCTCATTCGGAGTTACAGAATAAGAATTAAAAATCATACCGTGCACTGATTCGTGCAGGAATAAAATCTCCGAACTATAAGCAACTTTTCAAACCAAAAGGGTAAAACTTGGCACTTTATTAAAAACTCCAGAAACTAACTAGACACAAAATCTCTTGTTACAGCAAGAGGACACAAAGAAAAATCACACAAAAATAACCGGGTTGCCTCCCGCAAAGCGCTTTCTTTATAGCCATATAGCTAGGCTTCTTACTTTTTGTTTATTGAAGATGAAGCTCATGAGGGAGCTTGAACTTTGATGTTCCCTCTTTCTTGGGAAGTGTTCCATGCATAATACCAGGGTCCCATGTTGCTCTCAAACCAATCAAAAATAGTCAAGTTGAAACCTGGTAGAGAAAAACAAAACACAAAGTAATAACAACGAAGTCTAACTTTTTTCTATGCATTGGCATTTTGTATATGAATGAAGTTTTCCAATGCATATTAACAAAAGTTACTTGCAGCCCATAATTATTAGTAGCATAAAGAGGGTTCTTATCACCTCCTCTTTCATAATAGTTGCAAGTAGTAAAAGTGTATTCAACCATATAACCAATAGAATCTTCCAACTTAGATAATTTGGGAACATAATGAGGATCATTAAATTTATTTTGGAGTTTATTAGCATGCTTCCCTCTTTCAAAATAGTTGTTAAGATCAATATCAAGTTTAATATCATGGTTGCAACAAAGATTTGGAACTAAAGATAATTGCAAACCACATAAGTATTTCTCAACATAAGCAAATTTCTCCTTTATGGTGTAAGTAGGAGAGTTCAAGAACAAAGTAGGGCTCTCATGAGTAAGAGCACTATCACAAACAGCAAGTATGTCATTTTTATCCTCACATAATTTAGTAACTTCCAAACATGTAGGATTATCAATAAGCATAGGACCATCATCTAAAGCATTATCATATAGCATATTTAAGCAATACTCCTCATTATCATCAATAAGTTTTTTTTTGACCATGTTACCGTAGGGGAGAACCCCTACGGTGTAAATTTTATATATAAAATGGATAAACCAGAGGTTTTCCAAGAAGAGTTTACAAAGTCCTAGTGCAAAAGAATCTGCCTTGGTTCAGGGGGAAGAAAATGAAATGAAAAAAACATGGTCAAAAAAGGGGGGTCCATTAGTTAAAAGTTCCTAGAACCCAAGCCAATAATGGCTGAACTGAAGTGGCAGGAACACGATACTGATGAAGAAGGATATCTGCTTGGAGCATGACTTTCCAACGCGCCATAGTCGGCTGCTTATTTTTGAATATGAGATCATTCCGTATTTTCCAAATATTCCAAAGGGCACAGGTCACAATCTCCATAAAACAGGGGCCAAGGAACTGATCTTTCGCATGTCTAAATCTGGTAGAAATGGTGGTCGAGCAGTCCCATTGGAGATGGAGCAAATCCCAACAATCCTCAGCAAAGCGACAAGAGAAGAAAAGATGGTCTCTTGTTTCCAAAGTGTCAGCTGCACATAGAACACAGTTTGGACCCGAGTCAACATGCCAGTGCTTACGAGTCATCAAGTCTTTCGTGTTCAATCTATCCAGTTGGAGCAACCAGGCAAAGACCCTGAGCTTTGGCATACACTTCGATTTCCAGATGGCTTGCAAGGCTGAATCCTGTCGAAGCTGAGCAAAGATGAAGCTGTAAAACTGCCGAGAGGAGTAGGTCGTGGTACCCCAGACAAATCTCTTAACATCAGCAGTAGAGGTAACCAGAGTGTAATCATCAAGAATTTCCTGGAGCTGCTCCAAATCCGTAAAGGCCTGTGCTGAGAGGGGCAGGTGGAAGGGGACTGTCGCGGCAGCAGCATGTTTAATGGATGCAACAGAAGCATCCTCATCTCGTGCATAAGAAAAGAGACGATCAAATCTATCACAAAGTAGCTCATTGTTGTGCCAACGGTCTTTCCAGAGCATGGTAGTGGCACCATTTCCAACCTCCGAGGTGGTGATGCTACGATAAACCCCCATAAGACTAAAAATGTCACGCCACCAGAATGATCCACGAATGGATTGTGCATGCGGGGGAGTTAGAGGATCATATAGCTGCCACACTAGCTTGACCCAGGAAGATCTGCCTGACTAAAAAACTTGTGCAGCTGTTTTAAAAGCAGAGCTTTGTTTTGAATCTCCAAGTTCATAATGCCGAGGCCACCATGCTTCTTGGGACGACAGACAAGGGACCATGCTGCAAGAGAGTGAACTGATGTACTGTCTTCCTCCTTCGCCCAGAGAGCATGACGTCGTGACTTGTCGACCCGATTCAGTATGGTCTTATGAATCTTGAGCGTACAGAGGTAATGGATCGGAAGTGAAGAGAGCACAGAGTTCACAAAGGTAAGCCGACTGCCATAATCCAAAAAACGGACGCTAGCATTAATCTTGCGTTCCACCTAGTCGACAATGGGGGATAGGTCGTGAACCGAAGGGCGAGAAGTACCAAGAGGCAAGCCGAGATAAGTGAAAGGCAATGAGCCAACTGCACAGCCGAAGGTTGCAGCGAGATCCGCGAGGCGGGCAGAATCAATGTTTACAGGCATAAGACATGACTTCGAATAATTAACTCGTAGACCAGTTGCAGCAGAGAAGACTTGTAGTAGATTTTTAAGCGCAAGAAGCTGGGTTGGGCAAGCTTGTAGGATAAGCAAGGTGTCATCCGCGTACTGTGCAATTGGGAAATCAGTATTAGGGATAGGCAGGGGTGGCTGGATGATGTCTGTAGAGGCAAGCTGGTTCACCATGGATTGCAAGAGATCAGCTCCGCGACGAACAAGATTGGCGAGAATGGATCACCTTGTCGAACTCCCCGACGGCATGCAAATTTTTTACCTGGTACAACCGTTAAGAAGCACAGAGGAAGTACCAGTACTGAAGATCATTTCTGTCCAATTGATCCACCTATCATCGAAACCCCAACACCGAAGAATTTTTATGATGGCAGCATGTTCAATAGTGTCGAAAGCTTTAGCGAAGTCGAGTTTTAGGACAACCACTTCTTTCCTTGCCTGCTTGCATTGGTGTATATATTCGTAGGCCCAAGCGACACAATCCTGAATTGTGCGACTTTTCAAGAAACCATATTGGTTAATATGTACCAGATCAAGAATCTTTCGCTGCAGTCTATTAGCAAGAATTTTGGTCAGTAGTTTCAGGCTCGAGTTCAAAAGAGAGATAGGCCTATAGTCGTTGGGGCTGCTGGCGACTGAGTTTTCGGAATCAAGGTGATGTATGCATCATTGATGCTCTGTAAATTGACTGATCCATCCCAAAACTGGTTGCATAACCAGTAAAAATCATGGCGGATAATAGTCCAGCATGTTTTGAAGAAAAAACCTGAGAAGCCGTCAGGTCCGGGAGATTAATCCGTGGGCAGTTCAGCCACAATCTTATCAATTTCATCACAGGAAAAAGGAGCCGAGAGTGACTCTAATCCATCATGGTGGGGTATAAAAGCCGAGAAGTCGAAGCTAGGATCGATAGGTGTGGAAACCCCAAGTCTGTCCTTAAAGGAATTCCATAAGATACCCTCCTTTTCAACATGTTCAGTAGCAATTGAACCATCCAAGCGAGCCAAGCTGGAGATGTTGTTGTGTCTGTATCTAATGGTGGCCATTGAATGAAAGAACTTCGTGTTTTCGCCACCGAACTTAGCCCAACGAACCGTGCACCGCTTCTTCCATACTCTTGCTTGCAGTCTAGAAGGTGCTGTAATTTCCGCTTGACAACATTTCTGAAATTCCATTCCGATATATGTAAGGTGCGAGGTTCCTCGATATCATCTATGCGGAGTATAGTGGCATTACAGTTCTCAATCAAGTGGTCAATCACTGAAATACTAGTACTCCAAATGCGCAAGGCTTTACGAAGGAGCTTCAGCTTGGCAGAGATGCGGCGGGCGCTGTCTCCCGGGCAGTGGATATCCCAAATGCGCTTGACGACATCAAGAAATCCGGGCATTTTTATCCAGTGATTCTCAAACCGGAAGAGAGAAGCTTAGGGATGCATGTACCAATAGAAACGACGCATGGCGTATGATCAGATGTAGGCCGTGCCAGCGGCCGAACAGTTGTGTTAGGGAATTTGAGAGTCCACGAGTGGGACGTAAAGAACCAATCCAACTGTACCATCAAGGGATCCAATTGCATGTTACTCCAAGTGTAGCTTCGTCCCTTGATTGGCAATTCAACCAAGCCCAGGTAGCTGATTATCTCATTGAACACAGCAATATCAGAGAGGTTAGCGCCTGGTCTGTTTCTACTGTCTGTATAGCGATAGAAGTTAAAATCTCCTAGGATTAGCCAGAGGGTATCATCCGCAATATCAAGGTGAAAGAGCCATGCAACAAAATTTTCACGCTCAACTCCTTCACAAGGACCGTAAACATTAACAAGAACAAAGGTCTCTGCCGAGGAGGTGAAGTAAACTGAACCACAAGACCGAAGCTTTCAGACAGAAGTACTTGCCCCGTAAATTTACTGCTCATCCAAACAATCAGCAGTCCCCCCGAAGCCCCATCAGACGGTACAAATGCAAACTGATCGAAACGCTTAGGCGCAAAGGATTTTATGAATTGTGTGTCAAAGGCAGCACGCTTGGTTTCTTGAAAGCAAAGGATCGAGGCTGCACTCTCTTCTATCTTATCACGCACATGAGGCCATTTATCCGGACTATTAAAACCACGAATGTTCCAACTTAAAATATGCCATATAAGTTTAGCAAACCGCGAGCGAGAGTGAAACGACATATACTGACGCGACATAGCTCAACAGAAATAAAAGATACCAAAGTGTTTAAGGACACTGGACTTAAACTCAAACTGGAGGGCGCCGAAGAGCAGCTCAAGCATCGCGCTCCTTCATGAGCTGGGCAGCAGTCAGCTCATCAGGGTTGATGTCGCAATCTTCCACTCCAATGCGCTGCATTTCTTTAATCTGCAGAACAGCCGGGGCAGGAGCTTTTGGAACCTGGACTTCTTGCGGCGGCCGGGGAGTTGGGCAGGGCTTCCAGCAGATAGCCCTCTGGTTGCGGCGGGGGGAGCGACGGACCACCGTATCCACAGGGGGAGCATCAACTTTACGAGGACGGCCACGAGGGCGAGAGGTAGCTGGTTTATCAGGCTGAGCCAGTTCAGCGGGCAGAGAGGACACCACCTCGGAGATGAAGACCGGAGCTTCGACTGGTGCAGATACCATATCATGAACAGATGAAAGCATAGCAGATAGACTGGAGGCAGTCATAGTAGCTGGAGAAGGTTGCACACTCAGAGGATCAGACATCGTCCTGTCAGAGAGAGCAGCGCCGAAATAGGGCGGGAAGATCACATTCAATTCATCATTTCCAGGCCCAGACAGAACTATCGGCCCAGCAGGTGCGGCCCAAGAATGTAGCGTCAGGCTCAGAATAGCATCACGAAGTTCAGCGAACAACTTCAGACTTGCAGCAGCAAATTCAGGGATCTGGTCATGTTCTGCTGGCAGAATAGTGCGAGTGTACACGTGGTACATCATCCACACCAGGAAGTGCAAGAACGTTGGCCAGAGAGGGCTTTCAACTGTCACTTGGACGCCACTAGTTGGAACAAAAGCAAGAGCAGCACCTGGCACCACGATTCCATGGATACCATAATCAGCAGCCTGTTCAATTTCAGGGATGTGGTCATTCCAAGCACCAAGGCCGTCATCCATCACATTTCTTTCAGGAAGGACTCCATCAGCAATGAAACGATCAATAGCGAGTTCAGATTCAGCACCAGACATCAGATTTTCACCCGCAGAATCATCCTCCAAAGGAATAGAGCTACGAGATGGAGGAACTGTCGGCAAGGGAACACTGACAGAGATATTTGCTTTGACTCTCCATTCTCTTTTCCTAAGACAGCCATTAGCTTGATGTCCAAACTGTCCACAAATTTTGCACTTAATTTTCGGACAAGAATCAATGCGATGGCCCAGACGATGGCAGAAAGTGCACAAGGGATGAATTGGACAGTGTTTTGCCATATGGCCCGCCCCATAGCAGTTTAAGCAGATGATCTCTTTTGTGCAGCCCTTCTGAAAGTGGCCTAAGCCCAAGCATTTGAAACAGTATTGAATTGGTTCGCTGGAATCCATCAAAGGAGCCTTTCCTTTCCTAAAACAGGCGCATGCTGGAGCACGAAGAATATTCTCATTGCATTTAGGGCACCTGCCAACAATTTCGCGAGCAGTTTCTAAAGAAGGCAGTCCATGGAAATTCAATGCAAACGCCACCTGTTGCTCCGAATAATTTGCCTGCAGTAAATCAAGCATATGATCTAGCCAATAATGATCCCGATCTGATTTAGAATTCAAACACTGCTGCCAAAATTGTTGCCCCGCAAATTTAGGATTGAATTCATGGGGATGCCAATCAAAGGGTATCTCTGCCTGTATCTGCCCAAACTGAATTTTTGAATCAGAACAATCCGGCACCGACACAATTGGTTCAGTGATCAGAGGTGTAGGATTGAAACTGCCAAACTGAATGAAATTAATCCGATCAACCGAAATCTGTGGAGGAGCATCATCAACAAGATGTGCAACGAGCATCAGAACCTCTCAGGGAGGTCTCCATCTGATTATGCAAAGCAATGGGATCAGTACGTGGTGAGGGGGCCGAGGGCTTCAGAAAGTTCAGACTGGTTTGAACCGCCACCCTCTTGTGAGGAACAAACTGAATTTCTTTTGCTGCTAACCAGGCATCAGCCGCAGAATTCACCAAAGAAGAAACTTCACCTCTATAAAGAGTAAAATGGCAAATGAAATCCGGCCAGACCCTATCTCTTAGATGGTAAATGAAATGGCCAACTCTGCTTGATGCAACCGAGAAACGAAAGCGACGATCACTCAACTTGAAGACACGAAAACCAGCCGAGTCACCACCGAGGCAACATTGGAGGGCCAGAGCAACTGACTCCTCCGAGAGGGGGAAGGAAGCATAGGATAAGGAGGCCACAAGGAAGAACTCCTTCTTCGAGGGGGAGGGGAGAAAGTGAACCGAAGATCCAAATCGGTAACGCACCTGATCCGCAAGAGCAATACCCGGGAGAAGTCCCAGTGAAGGAGGCCCTCCATGGCAGCACCTAGAGGGTGGCATGGTCGCCGGCGATGGAGGTGGTGGGGTGGGCGCCGGGGACGGGAGAGGAGGAGAGGAGGAGAGCCATCCCTCGATTTTTTTTTTTTTATCAATAAGTTCACTAGTAGCATTAATAGAAAGTAAAGGAGCATTTTTAGTTTCATCATAATAGCATGGTTATCATATAGGACCATAGCATTTTCAGTTTCACCCCCATCATAACATGGATTCTCATAAATAACAAAAGATTTTTGAGTTTGAGTGTTACTATCATTTGTTGATGGTGAAGTTGGGAGATCCAACTCTTCATTCTCCAGTTGTTCATCTTTTTCAGCATCTTCTTGAATTGCATGGCATCCCCAAGCTTAGATTTTTATCCTCTTCTTCACATTCTTGCTCTTCCAAGCTTATGTGTTCATCATCTTCTTCCTGCAAAATATTAGTACTTTCTTTGGGTAAAATATTTAAGAAAAACCTCCCTCAAAATACTCCAATCAGTTTTCACTTCTTCATCCAAAGACATGTACCAATCACGAGCATTACCAGATAAAGACAAATATAATAGCTTCCTTTTTATTTGATCATCAGAAATACCAGGAAGCCTAAATAAACCACATATTTCATCAATTGTTTCTATGTGTTCACATGCAGACTTAGTTCCATCCCCTGTAAATGGATTTTTCATAACTCTTTTAACATGACCCATGGGAATCTTATATCCCACTTTAGGTACCTCAGACACAGTAGTTTCAACCACCTTTGCAGTAGTGGCATAAGCACTTTCATATAGAGCAAGATGCAGCGAGGCACGATTCATAAATGCCATAGTAACAATGAGATAAAACAGCTTTCAAGTTTCCTTACCAAACTTCTTACCAATAGCGCTACGCTCCCCGGCAACGGCGCCAGAAAAGTATCTTGATGACTCCCAAGTGCAGGAGATCAATTGTAGTACCTTTCAATTAGAAAAGGTTGTCGAACCCACGAGGAGCTGAAGGTATTGGTTAGCAAGATTGATAAATAAAACAATGAAAGATGCAAGTGTTTTTGCTATTTTTGGTTGTATAGTTGCAAAGCAGATAACAGATAGTAACAAGTGAAAGCTCTCAAAGAGAGAAAGCCCAATCCTCTTATGTAGCAAAAGGACAAGCTCAAGTGATGTGTAACTTATATGTGGCAAACGTTCCCGAGGGCGGCATGGATGATGCTAGGCATAAAGATTTATTAAACAACACGTTGAATATCTTGTCAAGTTTTAATCTTCTTTGGACGGAGCCATAATTAGGTATAGCTAAATAAATAAACTGCAACCCCTTATGATGGATCATGTGGCCAAGTAAATGACTGCACAAGAATTATTAAGACATAAAGTCCCACCATAGCATTAAACTCTAAGGTCCCCGATACTAATACCCTCATAATATAACTTCATGACTCGGTCTCAGGTTTACATGTCCTCCCAAGTCTCCCTCAATTCATTATACTACGGTGTTCTCCTATGAGCCCATATAGGTGAAGTGTTGTGCAGTCGACGTTCGCACAACACCATCATAGAATCACATAAAAGATAAACTCTTGACAAAATACCAACACATGTTATATAATCATTGCCAATCCATCATATGCCCCCAGGAACATGAAAGAACTACTCACAACGTGAAGACATGATGTGATTCAGTGGTATAAATGATACAACACAATATGAAAATATAGTCTCACCACAAAACAATGACAAGCAGCTAATCATACACAGGTAGAATAGCACTTAAACAATAGCTAGGGTTCAACAATCTCAAACTATGAGGGGGATGAAGTGGATCACGAAGATGGTGATGGAGATGGTGCTAGTCTTGACGTTGGTGTTGATGGAGACTCCCGGAGGGGATGGAGGAGCCTACCGGAGGTGATTCCGGCAGCGTTTCCCCCCTCCGATCTTCTCCGGCGGCAGCCTTCTGTCTTCTGTTTCGTGTGTTTCGTGTTTCTCCGCCGCCTCCTTTCGCGAAACGCCAGGGGACCTTTTTTATAGACGTTTTTAGGTCAAGACGGAGTCGGTGGAAGAAAAATCGACGGCAACGGAGCTCCGAGGGGAAACGAGACAGGCCCACGCGGCCATGTACTTTTGGCCGCGTGGGACCCTCCCATTTGCAGCCTGTTGGGCTTCTGGTCTTCAATTTAAGCCCATTGCGTTCGTCTCGAAAATTCTGAACCATGCTCTTTGACGTTGCCCTTTTTGGAGTCCCGAAGCTACCGGAAAGTCTGAAACACTAAAAAAGACGTTTTCTAGAAAAACAGGGTTAATTCCAAATAAATGGGAAACTATGAAGTATTACCAAAATCATTATAAATCATTGATATAACCCTTATATGATGCAAATATGATTGGAATATAAGCAATTAAAGTGCAAAGTTCATGTATGCATTTTACATGCATCAGGGGTCCAGCATACAACTGGATGATACACCCTGATTGGGTTGATCGGTACGTATAAGAGAATATATTGATTATTTTGTTATGTTCTACGATATGACGAATAATTTATGATACAAATTTTTTTGCAGTTTATCTTGGTCTGGTCTCTTACCTATAGCGCGCCAGTTGAGGCGACTCGGTGGGAGTGGCTACATATTCCACCAGATCAGCTCGGGGCCCCAGATGTTGATGTGCAGGTTGATGCATCTCGACGCATCAACCCAGACAGGTCACTGCTCTGCTGCTTAGTTGATCGATGGAGGCCCGAGACCCACACTTTTCACTTCCCGTGCAGAGAGATGGCACCGACTCTTCAGGATGTGTCATATCTGTTGGGTCTCCCACTGGCGGGCGCGGTCGTAGGTCCTTAAGAGGCTCCAGCTAATTGGTGTGAAGAAATGCAGGCACGTTTCGCAGGGATACATCCGGATAACCCACCCTTGTCGTACCAGCGACACGGTCCTCGGGTTTCATGGTTGAGCAAGTTTCAGGTAAGACTGTTAGAAGTATGAGTTTTATTTTTTATCAACAACTTGTACTTACTCAGTTCGTTTTGTATGATCAGTGCAGATTGGAGTTCTAGGATACCCGGATGCCGCCTTGACTGAACAACAGATTACTAGAACTCTGGAGGCATACCTGCTGTGGCTGTTTGGCAAGGTGATGTTCATTGACTCCCACGTCGACACTATTAGTGCGCGCTTCATCAATATGGCGCGAGAGATTGCGGAGGCACATCACGTTGAGGACATAGTGCCACGGAGTTTTGGGTCAGCTGTCTTAGCCGCCACGTACCGAGCTATGTGTTCGGTGCACGAAGAATAAGGATGCCGCTTCGATTCTTGGCTGTCCACTACTGTTGCAGTTATGGTCCTGGGAGAGGTTCCCCATCGGTAGGCCTGACGTCGACGCTCTTACACCCTGGGAGTACAGGCTCGTTGAGGCAAATCTAGTCGCTTTGCCTACTATTGGTAGTATGTGGGCGCGTAGAGAGGTAAACTTGCACATCATTTAATTTTTCAAACTTCTTATTTCGGTACAGTAACTAGTTTATCTATTTGCAGAGACGGTACGCGGGCCAGCAGGTAAAAAACTGCTACGAGTCATTCACGATGCAGTTTGATCAATTGCAAGACAATCAGGTTATATGGGAGCCGTACCGCCCTGACAGGGTGCAGGCGAGATACCCCGGCGGGATTTCTAACTTGTGCCGGAGGATGAAAACTACTGGTCCACTCGAGCCCGCATTGTTTTTGATGTCACGGTGGAGGAGATGGCCCAACAACGTGTCATGAGACAGTTTGGTAAGCGACAATTGCCGGAGCCTCCCGCTAGAGTCCCCCGCGCCCCGCGCGCCAGTCACTCTCCCGGACTCCACTTATTCATGATGCACAGGTATCACCCTCCCGTCACTCCACAGGTCGACAAGACCCCCGACCACGTCATACAGTAGTACAGAGTCCTCGCCCACGACCTACATACGAGCATGGTAGTTCGTCCCACCAGCCAGATCCTTCCTAGTCCGGTCCATCACAGCCAATTCTGTACGAGCAGCCAGATCCTACCCAGCCTGGTAGTTCGACGTGGCAGCCGCCACCTATGTACGGGCTCGGGATGCCGCCTTCGTACGGGTATGGCATGCCGCATGGTTACCAGTTCGCGATGTCGCAAGGTTACGGGATACATCCACCTGAACGTCCCGTGTGGAACCCGTCTCCTATTCCGATGACTCAGTTTCCGGTTCACCTCGGTAAGTACTTTATAATACTCGCATTTATTTATCATGTCCACCAAGACGGACTACTGACGTAACATCTACATGTACAGGTGGGAGTGACGACTCTCCACACACGGAGCTGCACGACGACCAGCCGTACCAGAATCCACCGTCGCCCCCGACGCAGGAAACACAGGAGGAGAGCCGTTGCAAGGCCGAGGGATGCGTGACCACCGCGCTCCGAGACGCTTGTCACCTTCCGGGCGTCGACCGCGTAGACAGCCGCGGACACGTCCTCACGGAGATGAGTGATACTAATATCTACTACTATCTGTGAGACATATTTCTATCTATGTACTACTATCCGTATTTCTATTTCTATGTGAGACATATTTATATTTATGTTTGTATGAGACATATTATCTATGTACGAGACATATTCATATTTATGTTTGTATGAGACATATTATCTATGTATGAGACATATTATTATCTATGTACGAGACATATCAGAGGAAAATAAGTTGTACGAGACATATTATTAAACAAACATTGCAACTTACACAGACAGCAAGAAAAGTGGTAGTAGCGACAACACAACATAAATTGAAAAAGAAAAGTCATCTACCATCGACACTGCCTCCCGCGTCACTCTTCCCCTTCGACGATGCTTCACCCTTGCCCTTCGACGACGCTGCACCCTTGCCCTTCGACGATGCTTCAGCCTTGCGTTTCGACGACGCTGCACCCTTGCCCTTCGACGCCGCCGCCGCTGCCGCAGCTCTCTTGCTCGCTTCAGTGGGCATGAAGATATCATCTTCGTCCTCGCTCTCCTCGACCCATAAAATCGGTTTACTAAGAGCATCCAACATATATGCTTCAGTGGGATATGTTAGCTTCTTCTTCTGCCACCTAGCAGCATGCTCACGAGTTCTTTTTCTATTTCCTTGTAATTCCTCCATGGCACCCATGCCTAGCTAGCTTCGCTGATAGCTCACGGAGATGAGGTGGATGACTAACAATATCCTCGAATGGGATCTCCTTATTGTCTACCTTGAACTTGGCCGTTAACCTCAAAATCACGAGGATTAATAGTGATGTTTTTTTTTCAATGGAAAGAGAGAGAAAATTAATGGGTACGATCGGACTTCAGCTCCTCAGCGATTTCTGGAGGAGCAGAATGCAGCCACACTTCAGTTCTGCCTTCAATCCTACCCATCTTTGCTAAGCCGTGACTTGCCCAGTTTGCATCACGGCTCACCTTCTTTACTGCAATCTCTCTTTCACGGATCATTTCCCGGATGGTGCCAATCCTCATAGGATTAATAGTGATGTTGCAGAGGATAAATGTGAAGGGAGAGCAAACTTTTATACTCCCACATTTTTATTAAACGCCACAAATGCCAATCCGAGTACGTATATCCCAGTAGCCGTATGATCGGTTGTTTGTTGATGACATGGATATTTTCACCCATAAATCGACACATTGCCCTTCCACTGATCCATCCGATTGAAGTTCCCCGTCGTCACATCACCTGTCGATGCGTCCGATCTGTGAGCTCTGCTCGTCCTGTCGACGCTTTGTGCCGCCGCGGCCCGTGAGCGCGGCCATGCTCGGCCCCGCCGGGCTAAACCCCAAGCGTCGCGGTTTCCGAAGCAGCAGCCGAGGGACCGCACTGATGTTTCGACAGAACTGCAACTGCTCCTGCCGCTTTTACGATCACGGCCGCGATACCGGCCAAGTACGACCGCTTTGATACGGGTCGTCGCCGAGCAAGAGGACAGCGGCGGCGCCCACCGTGTTGATACGGTGACAGTGCAGTCGTGTCGACCATGCACGGCAGTAATGGCGATTCTTGCTCGAACTTGCACTGCGCTTGCTCCCATTCTTCTTCCACCTAACGTACCGGACGTCGATCGGTTAGCTCAACTAATGTGTGGTTAATTAAGGTTTGGCGCACCAAAAACGGCTTTGGAAGTCCTGTGTTCCTGTTATCCTGTACCTGCCTTTTGATGTTCACCGCTTCACTGTTTCGAATGCTCTAGAATGGACAATGGAGTGGAACCTTTTTGTGTTTCTCAAGCATTCGATAAGCGCATTGTGGTTTAATGAACCTAGCTTTATCTTGCCCGTGCGTACTTTGTGTCAAATTTACGCGCGAGCAGGACGATTCACGTCCATGGCACCTTCCCAACCACATGCATGAGAGAAAGTGAATCAATTCTTGGTGGCGGTGATCGACAGGTGCATGCGGAATCGATATGGCTAATTCCACTAGGATCAAAACGGTGTCCAAGTGTCAACTAGAGCACTAGCTAGATCTGCTCAACAGCTAGTTGGCGCTCTGCTTTGTCCCATCATCGACCGTCCTGATTAGTGTAATCAAGGCCGTCGTGTTTACCTGGCCGTTTTGCGGTCATCTTTCGTTCAACACTAAGCTCTTTATTTGTTAAGTATGCCATAGTAATACGACCATGACTGTTTCCGGGACTGCAATACTCTGCGACATGGATCTTATTTCAGTGCAAACCTCGTCGGTGTTTTTAATTGCATGCAAACAACAAGA